>JBAMBJ010003501.1:0-42208 GCA_037043495.1 Drosophila recens
ACGTCAACATACTCAAAGCCCACATGATGATTGTCGATGATTGTCAGAGCGACGAGTTTCGCCAACATCACGCGAATCTCCAACAGAATCTGGCTGAATTTCAAGTGCAGCCCGCGGCTGTGCCCCTCAATGCCATGACGTTATACTATACAATCCGACTGCTGTTGGACCACGCCGAATTGGCCAGGTTGTTTAACTCAACGGTGCAGTGCAATCGAGTTCCAGCTTGGTATAATATTGGCCTCGAATCGCTTTTCGGCGCATTGCAACGGCATTTGAGCGGCAGTTCCCGTTGCTCACGTCCGGAGGATAAGCGTATTCAATCCATGTCGCTGCTGATGTTCGAGCAGCCATTGGTGTTGATCGATCTGCTGACCATGCTGAAGACTGACTGCCATGAGGCGGTGCTGCCCAGCCATGTGCTGCACTGCTTCTTCCTCTACTGCAGCATTGCGGATGCCTTGCTGGATGCTGCCAAGCAGTTGGCGCTGGAGTTGGAGTTGAATGCCATATCCGATGCCACCTTGCTGCACGTTAATTGTGCCTACTTTGTGCGCGACATTTGGTTCTTTGTCTGCCGATTCCTTCTGCACAGTAAGTCATTTCTTCATTTCAGGGACCGTAATCATTATGAGTTGTATTATAACTAGTCGACGGTGCTACAGTCGAGCATACTGAACTGTCGGAGACCCCGTACTTACTATGGAAAAGCAAACACTGCACTATGGGCGAATAGTCGATTATTCTGGCATAAACTACAATTTTAAAGCTAGAGCTTTCAAATTTGGCATGAAGCTTAGTTGAACTAAAATACAATTTTGAATTTTTTTTTTTGTATTTGGACCACGCCTTAGCTTTCCCCTCCTCACCCGACTATGAGAAAAACATGTAAAATATTTATGTAAAATCCAAATATAAAGCTAAAGACCTGAAATTTGGCACGAATCTTAGATAGGCTAAAGTAGAATTTATGCAAATTTTTGTTTTTTAATTGGATCTTTTCTTCGCCTTCTTTTTCTAACTGACTCAGGAAAAAAGTACAATTTTTTTTTTATTCGCTGAAATATTAAGTGAGATATTATAAACTTCACATGTTTGCTAATTAGACTTTTATAAAATTAACAATTTTTTTGGAATCATAGTTTGACCATGTGTTCACCTCCATTTCCATCCGATTCCGAAAAAATTCTGATTTTTCTACCATATTTTAGCATACTTTTAACCGATGTTGCACAAAAATGCGCAAAAGAAATTAATAACACTATGTACTAGAGGCTTTAATTAATAACTTGCCATACTTAGTTGCTTGCGCCATCATGCACTTTATAAGTATGACTCCACGGAAAATAACTGCATTTCATATTTTTTTGCTAAAAATACATTTAACAAAACCGTCGACAAGAACAACTAGACACAAATTTTAATACATTTTACATCAAATAATCATTTTATATACCGTGAGCATCATATTCCATATTCAACTTGTATTCTTTATTAAAGTTTTGCTTTTTAAATTACGCTTGAAACACAATGAACTAACTGGCAAATTTTCAAAAGCGTGTGCTTTTACAAAACAGCTGACTTTAGAGAGTTGCCACAAGAGAAGAGTTGTCGCATAGCCCGAAAAATAATATGTTTTAATCTAACTGAAGTGTTAACATTCAATAAATAAAGTCACATTTTGAAAATACTACCATCAATTTTTCGACTTTATGCCAGAAAAATCGTCAAATCGCCCAATGTGCACTGCTTAAAATAAAATAGCATTAATTGCGACAAATTTTAATATAGTTATGTACTTCTCGCCCAACAAAGGGGCTCCAGTCGGCTACAGTCGAGTTTGCGATCAAAACATAAAAAACGTAGAACATTCCCAAACTATGAATTCGGTTAAGAAAATAAAAAAAAATTTCATACTAAATCTATATTTTCGATCAATCGTTCCTATGGCAACTATATGATATAGTTGTTCGATGTTAACCAAATTTGATCATGATGTATAGCCCCATGCCATATGCATATTCTGTCAGTTTGGTTGAAATATCTCAAACAGCAAAAAAGTTTTCCATACTAAGACTTGATTTTCAACTGATTGTTCCCATGGGAGCTATATGATATAGTGGTCCGATCCAAAATCTAAAACAAACTCGATCTGCTTGCAATATAGACGAACCTACATACCAAGTTTGGAGTCTCTAGCTCTTATAGTCTCTGAGATCTACAGACAGACGGACATGGCTATATCGACTCGGCTGTTGATGCTGATTACGAATATATATACTTTATGGGGTCTGCCACGCCTTCTTCTGCCTGTTACGCACATTTTTTTTTGTGACAAAGTTAATAGACCTCTTTACTTTTTTAAAGTACGGGGTCTAAAAATTACATAGTAATGATGATTTAAAGATTTTTAGAAAGTTTCTTTGATGATTATGATTAATTTTGAGCGAAAAAAAAATAAAACTCACAAATAATCATTATTTATGAGTTTTATTTTTCCATTCAAAATAAAACTTACACTAGTCGGCATATTAATTTTTACAACATTTAAAAATAAATATATCCATAATTTGATCCTACTTCATTTACATTTTGGCATCAATGGAAAGGTCATTTCAATTCCGTTTGAATGATTCAAAACTTTCCTTAACCCATTAAGTACCCATTGCAAATTTTGAATTTTCGAAAACGTCAATTCTCAAACTTTTTCATCGATTGTTAAAAAAAAATTTTTTTAAACTTTTCTATATTCATTCTTAATTCACTTCTTTCAGCTAAATGTACACAATTGCAGCGCGCGGGATTGGAATACCTGGAGATTATGCAAACTAAACAAAGTTTTTCAATTACAAACTCAAACTCAACCTCAACCGGTTTGGATGAGTTAGCCAAGTTATTGATGTCGTGTGCCCAACTTATGCAGACCAAGAAATTGCGGCAACATTCGGCTGCAATTTTAAAAGCATTCATCGAGACGCACCGCGAACAACTCAATATGCAAATCCTGTTGGAGGAAAATGCCGAATGCGAATATCTAGAGTCGCCTCTGATTGATGTTGGCCTGCCAAAGGCTGGTGGACTCGACGTTGTCGAGTACATACGCGAGTTCCTCAAACCCAATCGACTCGATGGACGTTTACACGGTCTGCGTGAATATGTGAGTACTTTCCAAAAAAAAATAAAAGAAAAGAAAAGAATAGATCTTTTAATTATACAAACTCTGAATTAGTGATGTAAAAATACTTTCAAAAATCTACAAAAAAAAATATTTAATCAAATAATTCAACTCGATAAATTTTTGGACGATTAATCGAGTTTATTTAAATCGATTTTTTGAAATATATTCAACTCATTTGCAGAATTTACTTAGATTATTACGGAAATAAACTTCAAGTTCTTTAGCTCGATATTTTTTCGATAACTCGAACACTTTTAGACTATCAATTCAGTTAGTTAAATCGATACTCTGGGTACTTTACAAAAATAAAAAAAAAGATCTTTTAATTACACAAACTCTTAAATAGTGATGTAAAAATACATAAAACTATCGACAAAAAAAGTCTGTTATTAAATAATTCAACTAGATAATTTTTTGGACGATTAATCGAGTTGTTTAAATCGATTTTTTTTTTAAATATAAATTTCATTTGCAGAATTAACTTAGGTTTTATGAAAAATTTAAATATCTTTTGACAAATCGATTTTTACGGAAAAAATATTCAAGCTCTTTAGCTCGATATTTTTTCGATAACTCGAACACTTTTAGACTATCAATCCAATTAGTTGAATCGATTTTATGAATTTTTGACAAACCACTGGAGTTTTTTTTATCGTAGTTAATTTGCAGTACATTTTAAAATATTTATCGAAAAATCGACAAAAATCTGAAGCGATTTTTAAGTAGATCGTTATTTTTTTGACAAAACATCGAGTTAAAAAAATCGATTTTCATGAAATATCGTCAACTCACTAGAGTTTGTTCATCGCAGTTCATTTGCAGGATCAAAGTTTAGTCGTTAAATAATTGAAAACCGAGAACTAAATGTTCTACAATCGAATTTTTCTGAACGAATTCATAAATACAACTCTGGAATTCAAGTGCCTATCGATAAGTTATATTAAATATCTTCATAACAGACTTATTTTGTTAAATGTATTGCCAATTTTAATATGTTAATCCGTATATTTAGTTGTACTAGTAAGGAAACATTAAATAATCGAGATGAAAAATCGAAATTCAAGTTCCTTAACTCGATAATTTTTGTTCGATATATCGAAAACTCGATTTTCTTTCGACAATTTATACATTTCGACTGAATCAGTATTTTAAATGACTATGTCTCACATTTGTTCAGATTGCCGATCACAAGATGGAGCTGCAACAGCATGACCAGCTGCTCTTTCAGCTCATCAATCGCCTGATTCGCATTGTGCGCGACTCGCCGAAGCAGGAGAGCAGCATGGATGCACTCAGGTGTCTGGCCGAGATTGGACCACTGAAAATGCAGAGCAATTCGTATTACTTTCAGACCGATTTCGATGCCTTCGATCAGGTGAGAAGACCAAATCATTAGACTTAGTAATTTATATCTTAACTATGCATCGAATTTAGTATTAAAATCTATAAAGAAAAATATTTATCGAAATTTATTTAAAAGTAAACATAATTGTAAAAAACAAAATACGCTCATACTTTTAAAATTCATCCGATTTTCCAGCGATATTACATTTTCATTAAAATTTTAATAAATTCGATCAAATAATTTTTTTATCGATTCTTTAGACAATTGACTTTGAAAATTAAAAATTGTATATCTCATTCCTTTAACATTTAAGGAACTCCAATTGTTTTTATTAATTGAACGATGAAAAAACTCTTAGAAGTTTTTGATGTTTTTCTGAAAATCGATTCAAGTAGCTCGATTCATGTAAAATAAACTATCGAGATAAGATTATTTATTAGCCCAATTTATTGTCAAGAAAATAATCGAAGCCTGAAAATCGAATTAATTAGCTCGAATGTCAAATAAATTATCGAGCTTAAATTAAAATTATTAAATTATTTATTAGCTCAATTTACTGTCAAGAAAATTGTCGAAAATCGAGCTGTTATTTTCGATATATTTACATCATTAACATAACGTATGAAATTTTTTAATTAAATTTTTTAAATGCTTTGCAGTCCACTGATGAGCCAATGGATGAATTTATTCGCATCCTTGTGGAGACACTGGACAAACAATTGTTCCACTTTGAGACGAGCACACAGCAGGCGCTCATCCAGGTGGCCGGACATGTGGTTAACAGCAACAGTGGCTCCAAATTACACGGTTAATAGTATTAAAATTGCACTTGCTTATTTCACAACTGTGAAATAATGATTAGTTATCATAATCATTAGTAATTGGATTATTTTTGCTTAAAAGTCAAACTAATGATTAAGTTACGATTACTTTCGGTTTTGTCCAATTCTTTAATGATTACGATTGCAAAAAATCAAAAATACTCTAAAATTATTAATTATTCAAAAATAATCAGAAAAAATCAAAGCTAATCTTTTTGAGTATTCGGATTATTTTTGATTTTTTTCTGATCATTTCTGATTATTTTAGTTTTTTTTTTTAGATTATTTATGACTTTTTACTAAAAATCAAATTATTTTGAGCAATACAGTTTATTACAAAAACTTTTCTTCATTCTTATATACTTAATAATAAACTGTATTGTTCAAAATAATTTAATTTTGACTGAAAAGTCATAAATAGTCTAAAAGAAAACTTAAATAATCAGAAATAATCAGAAAAAATCCAAAAATAATTCAAATACTCAAAAAGATTATTTTTTAATTATTTTTTGATTTTTTCAGATTATATTTAAATAATTGTAATAATTTTAGATTATTGCTGATTTTTTGCAATCGTAATCCATAAATAATCACAAATTTTTCAACAGTGAATTATATACAGTCGAACTTCCCTAACTCGAATCACCATTATCCACGAAAAAAGTTCGAGTTAGGGAGACTTCGAGTTAGGGAAGTAGAATTGTATGAAATTTGCCTAGTATTGCCACTCGATTTTGTTCGAGTTAGAGAGACTTCGAGTTAGGGAAGTTCGAGTTAGGGAAGTTCGACTGTAGTCACTACGATCATTTTCAATTTCATTAGTAATTCTAATTGAAATTTAACAGGTATGGTTTATTTATTTCATTATTTACTTTTGATTTTCTGTTGCAGTCATGCATCCGAATCTGCGCATCTTTCACCAGAAGCGCCACAAATCGCGCAGTTTCCTCAACTCGTTCGGCGGCATTCCGGCCATTGATTGGGTGGCCGTGCTAAAGTCCTGCGATCAGTTGGACTACGAGCAATGGATGTGTGCGTTCATGTCGCAGGTGTTTGAGGCCTGCGACTGGCCGGGATTCGATGCATTTGCCGCGAATTCATTTCAATTTGCCAGGGCCTGTCTGCAGCCGTTTATCAAGCTGCTGTTGGCCAACAAGGAATTGCATTTGGCCAGCTTGTGCGCCATGCTCGATCACTACTTTAACGGATTCTGTGCGCTGGCCAAGGGCATTTATCAGGAGAAGCGTGCGATTAAACAATTTCTGTACATTTGTGAATGCATTCGTCTCACCAACAATTGGTATGCTTTCTCTCTCTCTCTCTTTCTCCCTCTAATTCATGCTTCATGCTTCTCTCTTTTTTGTTCATTTCCATGTCATAGGAGCATTCCCATCAATCTCAGCAATGCAATCATGGCCAGCAATCATTGCCAGGCGTATTTTCTCAGCATCATGTACTTGGAATTGTGGGCATGCGAGGCGAAGAACGAGAACACTAACAATTCTGATATTCTGGACGACGATAACTTTCAAAAGTCGGCGAAAAAGGTGAGCAAAATTTAGTTTTTAAAAAAACAAACCTGAATAAATTACATATATCGAATAATTATAATGAAATCTCAATTTAATAAGCATTACAATTGAAGGCATAAAGTATATTTTGAAAGACATTTAAAAAACAAAAAAATTAAAGGTTTAAAAAATGTTAAAATGTGTTAAATATTTGAAAATGTAAAGATTTTAGAAATTTGTAAATGCTTTGAAAATGATAAAAATTGTAAATGTTAAAAACATGTCCTTAAAAAGATTAACAAAACGTTTAAAAATTAACATTTCAAATTTTATACATTTTTCAAAATTTTAATTCTTGATTATTTTAGAAAGAAAAATATGTAAAAGTTAAAAAAAATTTTAAAATATGTTTTGTAACTATTTGAAATGTAAGGATTTTAGAAATTAATAAATGCTTTGGCAAGTGTTGACAAATTGCTAAAAAATTAACATTTTTAAATTAAATTTAAATTTTGTACATTTTTCAAACTTGTAATTACTTTTTATTAAAAAAAAAATTAAAAAGTTTAAAAAATGTTAGAATATGTTATGTATTTGAAAATGTTAAGATTTTCTAAATTTTTAAATGCTTTGAAAAATGTTAAACAATTTAAAATGATAAAAACGTTAAAAAATTTTAAAAACATTTCCGAAAAATGTTGACAAAACGTTAAAAAACTCAAAAAAATTAAATTGAAAAAATTTCAATTTTGAAATTTTTAACATTTTTCAAAGTTTTAATTAAAAAGTTTAGAAATGTTAAAGTATGCTATATATTTAAAAATATAAAGATTTCAGAAATTTTTAAACCCTATGTTAAATGCAAACAAATTTTAAATGTTAAAAACGTAAAGAAATGTTAAAAAAAAAATATGTTCTAACAAATGTAAAATCGTTAAAAAATTTAAAAATTTGTTGTTAAATTTCAACATTTAAATTTTTAATTTTTTACATGTTTCAAAATTGTAAATACTTTTAATTTTCAATTCTATTCAAAAAAAAAAAGATAATTAAATAATAAACATGTGTTTATTTTAAGGCCTACGAGTCCATTGGCTGCCTGGATGCCATGTCCGGCTTTTTGAATCCGTTGCGTTCCCGCGTCGACTATCTTAGTTTGAACAACAATTTGTTTGGCTGTTGGCTGGAATCGGACAATCTGGATGTGCCCAACAGCGAGCTGAGCATCAACATTATGAAGAACAATGGCATGCTATCGCTGGCCAATCTGCTCCAGCAACGTCGCGAATCCAACAAGGAGATCGACTACGAAATTCTCTGGCGCCTGGGACAATGGGATGAACTGGCCGAGACGCAGCAAAAGTTGAATACCTCAAAGGACATGGAACGGGAGTTTAATAGGCAACACTATTTGGCACTGAAGAGCATCACGAATCGGGAGGAGGAGAACACGGTGTCGGCCATCAGGAATGCCTATCATTGTATCCTGGGCGTACTGCGCGACATCAGCGTCGAGTGCCTGCAATCCGTGTACAAATACATGACCTGGCTGTGCACGCTGCAGCAGGCCGAGGACTTTGCCCAAATCCAATTCGGCATTCAGCTGTCGACGACGGAAATCGATGAGATCTTCAACAAGTGGCAAACGGAATTGAATCTCACCTATGGCAATTTCAACTGCAAGGAGCACATACTCTCCCATCAGATAGCACTGTTCAAGATGGCCGGCACACGGGCCAATCGACGCATTCAGCAGTATTACAAGCAGAGTCCCGTGGACACGTATCTGCTCAAGTGCATCGACGTCTGCAAGGATGCCGGCAAGCTGAACATGGCCACCAAGTACATTGCCATGCTGCGCGGCCTGCCCAACATCAAGGAGCCCACAAAGGTATATACAACAATATTTATTTGTGATTTCTGACTCCAAATTAATTTAAAATTTTATATCAACTACATTTTAAATGAGTTTTAGTTACTAGAGTTTAAAAATGCTCGAAAAAATCAAGCTTTTAGTACATTTATTTATTTATTTATTAATTTATCAATTCCCCAATTATTTATTTATTTCTCTAACAGAACAATTGAATTTATAATATTTTCCACAATAAGTAGCTGTGATTTTTTATCTTCAGTCAATATTTAGTTGTGATTTTTGACTATCAACTAACTGATGATTTTTACTGCCAGAGAAAAAAATAAATAAATATTTTCTGAAATTGTTTTCTTTCGAGCAAAAAATCAACTCAAATAAAAATTGATTAAACAATTAGTTGAAATTAAATCATAGCCAATTTAAAACTTATTTAGTGTTTACTTAAATACTTAACCAACTTTATCAAATCATTATTTTTTGACTGAAAAATTAAATATTAAGTTAGTAAATTCGTATTCCCAGCATTTCTGATATCGAATTTTGTGACGAATGTGATGAATGATCAAAAAGTACGAAATTTGAAAACTCCCATAACTTTGTAGAAACTCAACCGACTTACATGTGGAATTGATTCAACAGTATAATTATACGGGAGCGAAACTGTTATGAGAAATATAAAAAAAAGTTACTTTTAATAATTACTGAAAGACTTTTACTTTATAAATCATACTTAATAATTATTTTTGATCAAAAAAATAAAAATTATATATAATTATTAATGTTGATTTTTATTATATAAATCAAAAATAATGATTCAATTTGATTTTTTTATTCTTTTGATTTTTTTTTTTTTATGTAAATTATGTTACCATCTTACTGATAACCAAATTTACATATGTTGATAATTTGGAATGTTTATCTTGAGTATTAACAAAGATATTCCAAAAAGACTTTACTTGAAACTTCAAAAATAATAGTTACTTGAAACTTTTATTTTTTTTCCTCACAAGTCTTTCCAGACTTTTATTTTTTTTAATCTCAAATATAAGTTTATTGGTTTATTTGCAGAGATACTGTTTTTACAAACAATTTGAAGTATTTTAAATAAAAATCGCATTAGTCCTTATATGTGATTTTTTGAGTTGAAATTTTGATCAATAACAGTTATTTTCAGTCCCTGAAATTTTTAAAAACCTTTTTTTTTGAACATTTTGACTGTACCCCTTCATGACTTATGATCAAAATGTACGAAATTTGAAAACTTCCATAACTTTGTAAGAAACTCAACTGATCCGTTGACCAATCCTTGTGCTGTTTTCCAGGCATCCGCGCTGCTGGAGGACGCGGACGTGCACGTGAAGACGGGCAACTACCAGATAGCGAAGGCGTTGCTGCAACATGTGGTCAGCAGCCCGGAGTTTCAGTACTGCCTGCAGCGCGTGCCGGCGCTGCGGATGCAGGGTGAATTCCTACTGAACTGCAATGCCCAGAGCTTGTCGTACACCTTGGATAAGAATTTTAACAAGTCCATTCGGCTGCTGGATCAATTTGAGCTGCACAAGGAGACACTGATGTCCAAGCAGCCAGAGATATTCGAATGGTCAGCATTTGGTCGGTTTGTGAACGATAATCGAAAGGCGGCGCATGCGGCAATTGCCAAATATGCGGATCGGGAGTATCAACAGCTGCACAACTATCGCAACTCGCAGGAATACAAAATGATGGCCGATATTATACAACAGAATTTGGAATTGGCCGACACGGTTTCCCAGCGCAACGAGCGCAGCGAACGCGATCGTGATCGTCGTGTGGGCGCCATTAATCTGAGTCGTTTCGCCAGGTTGGATGCGGCCGAGCTGCAAAAGATCGAGGACAATCTCACGCACAATTTGTGCACAGCTGTCGAGCATTATATTGCGTACTGTCAACTCGATGGCGGCGCCTCAAGTGCCGAAATTTATCGCATCATTGCCCTCTGGTTCACCAACGATCAGAACAGCAAAATGTTGAGCAAAATCAATGATTTGATTAAGAATGTGCCCAGCTACAAGTTCATTTGTGCCCTCAATCAGATGGTTGGTCGTTTGACCGCCAAGAATGCCGATTTTCACAAGGTGCTCGTTGAGGTGCTGGTGCGCTGTGGCCAGGATCATCCCCAGCAGACGTTCTACAAGCTGTATCCGCTGGTCTATGCCTTCATGGATGGCAGCCACAGCAACACACAGCGTGCGGATATTGCCAAGAAGATCATTGGCCAGATATGCCAGGGGAATCCAGCAGTTGCCAGTTGCAACAAACAGTTCGATGCCATGTTTCCAGGTGATATTTAAATTTTAATGATAATTATTATGGTAATGATTATGATAATGATAATGATTATGATTATGATTATGATTATGATAATGATAATGATAATGATAATGATAATGATAATGATAATGATAATGATTATGATTATGATAATGATAATGATAATGATAATGATAATGATAATGATAATGATAATGATAATGATAATGATAATGATGATGATAATGATAATGATAATGATAATGATTATGATAATGATAATGATAATGATAATGATAATGATTATGATTATGATTATGATAATGATAATGATAATGATAATGATAATGATAATGATAATGATAATGATAATGATTATGATTATGATTATGATAATGCTAATGCTAATGCTAATGCTAATGCTTATGCTAATGCTAATGCTAATGCTAATGCAAATGCAAATGCAAATGCAAATGCAAATGCAAATGCAAATGCAAATGCTAATGCTAATGCTAATGCTAATGCTAATGCTAATGCTAATGCTAATGCTAATGCTAATGCTAATGCTAATGCTAATGCTAATGCTAATGCTAATGCTAATGCTAATGCTAATGCTAATGCTAATGCTAATGCTAATGCTTATGCTTATGCTTATGCTTATGCTTATGCTTATGCTTATGCTTATGCTTATGCTAATGCTAATGTTAATGTTAATGTTAATGTTAATGCTAATGCTAATACTTTACTTTTTACTTTTTATTTTACAAAAAAAAATTTGTAAAAGCTTAAAAATTTTTAGAATATGTTATGTATTTGAAAATGTAAAGATTTAAATTTTAACATTTTTGAATATTTTAAAAATTTTTTATTTTAGAAAACCAAATATGTAGAAGTTTAGAAAATGTTAAAATATGTTGTGTATTTGAAATATTTAAGATTTTATACATTTTTAAAAGCTTTGAAAAATGCTTAACATTTTTAAATGTTGAAAGCGATAAGAAATGTTAAAAACGTAAAGAAATGTTATAAAACATGTCATAAAAATGTTGACAAAACGTTCAATAATTAAACAAATTTTTAATTTAAACATTTTAATTTTGAAATCTTTAACATTTTTGGAAATTTTATAAAATTTTTTGCTTAAGAAAACAAATGTAAAAGTTTACAAATATAAAAATATGCTTAATATTTGAAAATATAAAGATTTTTGAAATTTGTAAATCCTTTAAATGTTAAAAACATTGAGAAATGTTAAAAAATAAACATGTTTTAAAAGATGCTAATGCTAATGATAAATATGATTATTTCTGCTCCTTGCAGCGCTCATTGGATTCGCCAATACGTATCTCGTCAAGGATCCAAATGGCAGGCCAACCGCCAAAGGACTTCCCGAGAAACTAAAGAAATTGAATACACTCAAGCTGGACACCATCCACTGTCCCACATTGTCGCTGTCGGTGCAGCCCAGCAAGCAATATAATATAATCAGTAAGTTAACATTTTAACTATCTATTGCAGCGGTGGGCACGCAGTGGCTCCGGGAGCAGCAACTGCTCCCAACTTAGGTAGAATTCAGATTTCGTGCCCACCGCTACTCTATTTTTGTACCTTTAAAAATGTGTTACTTGAATTTTGAACAGGCATGGTGAAATGGACAAACGACTTTACGTTGTGCGGCGGCCTCAATGCACCCATTAAAATGTCGTGTCTCTGCTCGGACGGCGTGGTGCGTGCCCAGCTGATTAAGGGCCGCGACGATCTGCGTCAGGATGCGGTGATGCAACAGGTGTTCGGCATTGTCAACGAGCTGCTCAACAGCGACTCGGAGTTCATCGAGCGCCAGCTCCACCTGCGCACCTACAAGGTGACGCCGCTCTCCATGCGCAGCGGCATCCTCGAGTGGTGCAGCAACACGATCCCCGTCAGCGCCTACCTGGTGGGCGGCAACAACGCGAGCGGTGCGCACATGAAGTATCATCCCAACGGCTGGACCAACCGGAAATGCCGCGAGCTGTCAATGGTAATGTGGAGATTCCTTGGAGAAGTCATTTATGTCAAGAAATTCTTTACACTCCCTTAAAAATGTAATATTTTGACTTTGAATAAGAAAATAATAGCTTATTATATATGTATATTTGGAAAGGTCATTTAATTTTCGTTCGAATGATTTCCTTAACCCATTGAGTACCCATGGTATATTTTGAATTTTTGCAAAAGTCTACGTTTTCAAATTTTTTTCTCGATTTTTCACAAAAATATTTTGATGCAAAAAATTCTTGGAACAATTCTAAGAGTAACTGCAAAAGAAAAAGGCACTTTTTGCTTGAAAATTAGGAAAAATGGGTTAAAATTGTCATTTTAAGGATTTTCGAAATATTATCAAAAATACTAGAAAAAATATTTTTGAAAATTTTCTTTTGCAGTTACTCTTAGAATTGTTCCAAGAATTTTTTTGCATCAAAATATTTTTTGTGAAAAATCGAGGAAAAAAGTTTTGAAAAGTGACTTTTACATAAGTTTGAAATTTTCGAAGGGCACTAAATGGGTTAAGGAAAGTTTTGTGTCATTCAATCGGAATTTAAACGACCTTTCCAAATATATATAATAAGTAATTTTTTTCTTATTTAAAGTCAAAATATTACATTTTTAAGGGAGTGTAAAGAATTACATGACAAACTGTATATATTAATTATTTAATCTCTTAGAATGTGATTTGTTGGCATACAGAGCTGGGAATTCGATCTGAAATTTGTTTAGACTTAATTGTTTGACATGAATCTTGCAGCAAATGAATTGTTATTTTATGTCACTAGTTCATTTATTCACCAAATTAATTTAAAAGTGTATATCAACTACATTTTAAATGAGTTTTAGTTACTAGAGTTTAAAATTGCTCGAAAAAATCATGCTTTTAGTACATTTATTTATTTATTAATTTATCAATTCCCCAATTATTTATATATTTCTCTATTTTTTTCCTCAGTCAATATTTAGTTGTGATTTTTTGACTATCAACTAACTGATGATTTCTACTGCTAGAGAAATAAATAAATAAATATTTTCTGGAACTGTTTTTTTTTTTCGAGCAAAAAATCAACTAAAATAACAATTGATTCAACAATTAGGTGAAATTAAATCAAAGCCAATTTCAAACTAATTTAGTGTTTACCAAAATACTTAACTAACTTTATCAAAGCATTACTTGTTGACTGAAAAACTTAATATATAAATATTAATTTTTTAGACTAAATACTAAGATAGTAAACTCGTATTCCCAGCTCCCAATTCATGCAGGCTATAAATAGAATTAAGCCACGTTTTGTGTGAAAAGTAGGAAAAAGGGGTTAAAATAGTAAATTTAAGCAATTTTCAAAAAAAAACATGAAATCATCATTTTTTTTTGCAGTCACTCTTAGAATTGTTTCAAGAACTTTTTTGCATCAAAATAATTTTTTTTTTAAATCGAAGATAAAAGTTGAAAATGTAGACGTTTAAAAAATTCTAATTTTTCAATGGGTACTCAATGGGTTAAGGAAATTTTTGCATTATTCAAACGGAATTTAAACGACCTTTCCAAATATGTTTTTAAAATATGAAGACTTGACTTACAGTAGCTGTTAAAGTAAATAAAAAGGTTGTGCGCAGAGTTGTGCTGGCTAGTGTATTTAATATTTTTCATTTATTTGAATTTGAATTGTCTGTCTTATGCTAGAGATACGCGCCCGTGCGGCAGAGGTCGTGGGTTCGATTCCTGATTTGCTCAACAAATTTCTTTTGTTTTTTAAATAATTTTTACTTTTCATTAATTTTTAAAATTTAATTATGCCGTGCAAATTGGTTCAAAACGATAGGTGAATAATTTGGGATTAGTATGATAATTGGAATGTGCCTAGGCCCAGGGTATATTACTGTCGAGTGGACTGCAAATAAGAGTTATGAGTCAAGTAAAAATCAAGTACTAAAAAAATGACAGGGGCATTAAAAAAATTGCACATATGCTATCTTTGGAAGGACTATCCAACAACCAGATACATTTTTATTTCCCATTTTTATTTTTAAAATTATTTTTAACTCTTTCAATTTTTATGCTAAAAATCTATTTTATTTTTTATTTAAAAGTTTTTATTTTATTAAAAAGTTGAAAAATAAGTGTTATTTTCAACTTTTATTATTAAACGGCATATATATTTATTTTATCTACACTTCATTACCTTTCTATATATATGCCGTTTAATGAAATAGGCCCTCCCGATCAAAAGATATTTCAAGTCAACTTGTTCTTGATTTTTATGATTTATAATTTTTATTTATAATTTTTATCATAAAAATTGAAAATAAGAGTTATTTTTCAACTTTTTTATAAAAATCCAGAAATAACTCTTATTTCATAACTTTTTTCAAAAAACTTATAAGAGTTTCGATCCCTGTTTTTAACTTTCATCAATTTGATTGTTTTGAATTTCAGGCTGCCCTGCGCAAAGGCGACTCGCAACGGAAGGCGGTCTATGATAAGATTTGCGAGAATGTCAAGCCCGTATTTCATTATTTTCTGCTGGAAAAGTTTGCCATACCGGGTGTCTGGTTCGAGCGACGTTTGGCCTACATCAACAGCGTGGCGACCACGTCCATGGTCGGCTATGTTCTCGGCCTGGGCGATCGACACACACAGAACATTTTGATTGATGAGCAGACCGCGGAAGTGGTTCACATTGACTTTGGTAATTGAAATTGCCATAGATTTCTTAATTATTTATTACTATACAAAATCTATATTTAATATGTTGCGCAGGCATTGCTTTTGAGCAGGGCAAGATTCAGGCCACAAAGGAGACGGTTCCATTTCGCCTGTCGCGCGATTTTGTTGCCCCAATGGGCTTCAGTGGCACCAACGGGGTTTTTACCAAATCCTGCGAGGCGATTATGCATATTTTGAGACGTTACAAGCCCGTGTTCACCACCATACTGGAGGTCCTGCTCTACGATCCTCTCTTCATTTGGGGCGTCCTCTCCAAGGACCAATCCCAGGAGTCATCGAGTTAGTTAATTAGAGTATATAACTTGTATAATCTATTTAAAAATGTAATATTTTGACTTTAAATAAGAAGAAAATAGCTTATTATATATATTTGGAAAGGTCGTTTAAATTCCGATTGAATGACACAAAACTTTCCTTAACCCAGTATGTACCCTTCGAAAATTTCGAACTTATGTAAAAATCACTTTTAAAACTTTTTTCCTCGATTTTTTACAAAAAATATTTTGATGCAAAACAATTTTTGAAACAATTCTAAGAGTAACTACAAAAAAATTTTCAAAAATATTTTTGCTAGTATTTTCTAAAATTTTTTGAAAATCCTAAAAATTAAAATTTTTACCCATTTTTCCTGATTTTCATGCAAAAAGTGCCTTTTTTGCAGTATTCAAAAAATCCAGTTACTCTTAGAATTGTTTCAAGAATTTTCTTGCATCAAAATATTTTTTGTGAAAAATCGAGGAAAAAAGTTGAAAAAGTAGACTTTTGCAAAAATTTAAAATATTCCATGGGTACTCAATGGGTTAGAGAAATTTTTGCATTATTCGAACGAAAATTAAATGAACTTTCCAAATATATATTATATAATAAGCTACTATTTTCTTATTTAAAGTCAAAATATTACATTTTTAAGGGTGTGTAAAGTATTTCTTGACAAACTGTATATCTCTTATTTTATTATCTATTTTTAGAGGAATCAAAGAATCTACTCGCGCAACGTTCTCTGCTGCTGGTACAGCACAAGCTGGAGGGCAGGGAAACTGGTGGACTGGACAACACCAGCGTGGAATCTCAGGTTCAACGGTTGATCAACGAGGCAACGCTGCCCAGCAACTTGGCTTTGTTATATCCCGGCTGGGATCCATATTTATAATACAGTTGCTTGTCGCACAGGCAACCAAAAACAACAACAACATCACTTTTGTACACCCAACCCAGTTTTTTTTCTACTTAAAATAAAATAATATGTGCCTGCATTCAATTTTGTGGTTCACTATTGAGGTATTTAAGCGGTTACAAATTTTTGAAAAGCGATTGCAATATACATCGATACCGATAAGTTCGATTATTGTTAATCGGTTGTCTGGTGCGCTGCCAGACTGGCGGTAGTCTGCTGTAATGATAGTGTTGAGTAAATACTGCTCATTTTGGTGAGCTGCCGCTATTTTCAAATTTCTCACGAGATAAAAGCTGTTGTGGCATCACTGCATTAGTGGCAGACCGCATTAGTGGCAGAGCGCCATTTATCGGTAAGCTGGTGACAAGACATGTTTACGAGCTAATGTCAAAAACTCTAGCCAAATAATTTAGAGAATTTAATCAATTTAACTGGTATTATAAGTGTAAATAAATTCCAAGACTTGAAGTTGGTCAACGTGAGTAAATTTTTTTTTTTTATTTATATTTTCGCCGGAGTACCCGCAATATTAAAGCGCCGACTGCCATAGTGGTAAGAAGAAGCACGAGTTTTGCATTTAACAACAAAACGAAATGAAATTGCGCTAAGAGTTTCAAAACAAACAAACAAAATGTCGGAGGAAACAAAAAGTGAAACAAGTGCAGCGTCTGCCGTCGCCAGCTCGAAGCTAACAAATGCACAAAGGGCACGCATCGAACGGAATCAGGCGAAGGCGCAAAAATTGCGGGAGGCCAAACTGGTGGCGCATCCATACAAAAATATTGCCAAGTGAGTGTTGAACATAAACAGAGCTCGCAACTAACTCGCAACACAGTTTTCCAATGCCATCTCTTTTACTGAGCCAAACGCATTTTTCTCTTTGCTGGTGCTCTTCGCTCACTGCAAAACGGTTGACAAAAGAGCAGCTTGCAATAAGTGTGGGATAAATGTGGGAGAGAAAGAGAAGGGGATACACCGAACATGAAATTGCAACGGCAGCCCCGGCGTCAATACATACATACATGCACGCATACATTCAAAAAAGGACACATGCCCAGTGTTGCCAATTTAGCTATTTTCCCGACAGATTTAGTGGGTTGCAACTGGTAAATGCGGGATAAATTGTAAAACAGCGGGTAGCGGGAATTTTAGCTACTTCAAAAATAATTTAAGCTTTTTCAAAAATATCTGGAAATTTCATGTATTTTTATGCTTTACGATTCCACACTCAAATACTTAGTAGTATTTTTTCCAATTGAATAGGTAAAATTTTATCGTTTTTAACTATGAAATCAATTAAATCGATTTTAATACCATCACAAACGAGGTATTTGACAATTTATGATTCGATCGCGATTTTATTATTTTTTATGTAGTATTTTTTATAATTTTTTGAAAATTGCTAAAAATCCACTTTTTGTATGGAAGAACGGGTTAAAATAGCAATTTTTAACAAATTTTAAAAAACCATACAAAATATTAGCGAAGAGATTTTTAAAATTTTTTTTTGCATTTGCTCCTAGAATTGTTTAAAGCATTTTTTTGCATCAAAATATTCCAAAAACACTGAATTGAATCAATAAAAATATCGTTTTACTACTCAAGCGTTTATTTTTTAGCTATCAACAAATTTTTTAAGCTATTTTCAGCTGTTTTCAAAGACTATTTTGGCTTTTTCATGTCCCGAAGAGTTGGACAGATAGATGTGTCTGGTTTTTAACTGCTTCAGCCGGGAACAATCGCGAATCCTCTATCCGAAAATTTGGCTTTTTTTTATAGATTCATTTAATTTAATCCATTTTCGAAGAGTTCTTCGCGAGCTCTGATCAAAAATAAATTAAATCAAACTATAATTAATTAATGTGTTTGTATTTTTAGTGGAACCGCCAGCGAGGAGCGTCCAGTGGGTCAAGGCAATGCAGTTATTAAAGTGCAGGGCACTAAATACATTGACAGTGGCGGCGGTTTTCTATTGGAGCAGCCAGTGCTGCCAGCGGGCGACAACAACAAGGTGGCAACGTCCGAGGCAGCGCCGGCCATCATTGAGGACGCCATTGCCATACCGGTGGTGTACGAGGAGTGCTTGGAGTGCGGCGATCAATATGCCGACTCGTATCTCTTTACCAACTTCGGGCACTCCGTGTGCGACAAGTGTCGGGACAGCGAGGAGCGACATTCGCTGATCACACGCACCGAAGCGAAGGCCGAGTATTTGCTCAAGGATTGTGATTTCGATAAGCGCGAGCCCATTTTGCGGTACATTAGTCGCAAGAATCCGCACAATGTGCGCTGGGGCGAAATGAAGTTGTATCTGCACCAGCAGATCCTCCAGCGGGCCATGGAGGTCTGGGGCAGCGAGGAGGAGCTGACGCGTCAGCACGAGCTGCGCGAGGATAAACGCGAGGTGGGCAAGGCCCGCAAGTACAACAAACAGATGAAGCAGCTGCGCATGGAGGTCCGCAGCAGTCTCTTCACGAAGAAGACTCATGCGGTGCACGAGCACGAGTTCGGACCGGACACGTACAACGAGGAGGAGGACAACTACACGCATTCCTGCACCACGTGTCCCTACACCGAAACATATGAAAAGATGTGAATTGCGAGGTTTATACGACAGTTAAGGCACAGATTTAAGTTAAGTTGCACTACATATTATGTTTATACGGCAGTTAAACCAGATTTAAGTTACATTTTGTTGTCCCTATACCGAAACATATTATATGAAAAGATGTGAATTGCGAAATTTATACGACAGCTAAAGCACGATTTAAATTAAATTAAATTTTAAGGCAGCAAAACAAGATTTAAGAGAAGCTTTGTCCTTATACCGAAACATAAGAAAATATGTGAATTGCGAAGTTTATACGACAGCTAAAGCACAGTTTAAGTTAAGTTGCACTACATATTATGTTTATACGACAGTCAAGCCAGATTTAAGTTAAATTTTTTTGTCCCTATACCGAAACATATTATATGAAAAGATGTGAATGGCGAAGTTTATACGACAGCTAAAGCACGATTTAAATTAAATTAAATTTTAAGGCAGCAAAACAAGATTTAACCCATTAACGGCTAATGGGTATTTAAATACCCAAAAAAGTATTGACTCTTTAAAAATTCTAGCTCGGGGCATGTGAGAGATATCGAGGCAAAATTTATTTCATAGTAAAGAGAAGTAATAAAAATATAAGTATAAAATTTGAACAGTTTAGTTATCCTTGTTATAATTCTAGTTTTTTACAGGTGAATATCTAGCTATTTTTCTGCATACAAAATGTTATCGAAAATAGCTGAAAAATGTATGGAAATCGAAAAAATTAAATTTGAAGGTAAAAATTTTTTTTTTGTTTCTTTCAACTTCTATGGTCTTCTAGGCACACATTTCTAAATTTCGTCAAAATCGTACCAGCCGATCTATGGGCAGCCATTAATGGGTTAAGAAAAGCTTTGTCCTTATACCGAAACATATGAAAAGATGTAAATTCTGAAGTTTATACGACAGCTAAAGCACCGTTTAAGTTAAGTTGCACTACATATTATGTTTATACGGCAGTCAAGCCAGATTTAAGTTAAATTTTTTTGTCCCCATACCGAATATGAAAAGATTGTGAATTGCGAAGTTTATACGATTTTAAGTAAATTAAATTTTAAGGCAGCTAAACCAGATTTAAGAAAAGCTTTGTCCTCATACCGAAACATATGAAAAGATGTGAATGGCGAATTTTATACGACAGCTAAAGTCTTATATGACAGTCAAGCCCGATTTATGCAATATTAGAATTTCTCACATGTCCCAATACCGAAACAAATGAAAAACATGAAAATTGCCTAGTTTATACGACAGTTAAGACACAGTTTAAGTTAAATTAAGTTGCACTGCCAATTCCACGATGTTTATAAAACAGTTAAACCAGATTTAAGTAAAATCAGTAAGTCTCGCATGTCCCTATAACAAATTGCCAAGTTTATACGACAGTCAAAGCTCGTTTTAAATTAAATCAAATTAAAAAGCAGTTCAACCACATTTAAAAAAATTTCTCCCAATTAAATCGAGTACTAAGTGTATTAAGTTAATACGGCAGCTAAACCTGATTTTAACCAAAATCAGTGTTTCTAGCTGCCACTTAATTATTTGTTCTATGTATTTTTAAAAATATTTTGGCACATTACAGATTTAAATATATTTGAATTTGCTAACTTATTAAAAAAAATTAAATTTTTTTGAACCACTTTAAATTGCAAAAAAAAAAATTTTTTAAGAACAGTTGATATCTATTTATGCCATCTTAAAAACTTTTGTTAGTCCAAGTAATAAGAATTATTATGAAATTCAGTTTTAACTGCAAATTAAAATTTATATAAAGTTCAAAATCTAAGAAGATTTGCTTTACATGTCAAACTGCGCCTATAATAAAGCTTGTAAACGAATGTCAGTCAGTTTAACTACAACTGCCAACAATTTTGTGTGTATTAAAAAATATAAAAATATTTTAAATCAAAATCAATAATAATTTCTGCTGCAAAAAAACTTGTAAAGTGCATTTTGAATCGCGCGCCAATTAATCGATAAGCACAATACGCAAATTTGCCATTCGCAACGAAAGATGCTATCGCGCACGGTTATCGATAAAGCGAACGCCAAGTGCAAGAAGCAGCAGAAGCAGCAGCAGCAGCAGCAGCAACAAATACAAATACCACAAAAAACCGAAATAAACAATAACAAAAGAGTGTGCACACCAGCAACAAACAGCAACAACATGGAGGAGCCATCACCATTATCGGATGATGAGAACGAGAACGAGAACGAGAACTTTGAGCCGACGCCGAAGAAGATCAAACGGGACTGGCTGAACAGTTATTGCTATTCGAACAAGGTCATGGGCATGATGAAGAAAATGGGCTACGAGGACGACAAGGGTCTCGGCAAGAGCAACCAAGGTCGCCTGGAGCCCGTCATTGCCGTGCAGCAGGACGGGCGACGTGGCTTTGGCCTCAAACTGGACACATTGGTGCATTGGTCGGCGGGCAAATGGGATCCCAGTTGTGAGGATTTGAAAATTGTCGAGCCCGTTGTTTGGATTGGCAACAACAACAGTGAGAATTGCAGTGCCTATAGTTTGGAGCAGCTAATGGCACACATTGTCCAGGGCGCGCGCAAACTGAGCTTGGACGATGAGACCCAGTATTGCGATCCAGAGATTTTGCACTGCATTCTGAATGCCAAGTCCGTGTTCGATGATCTGAATGATACGGAAATGCGACGCGCCCGCTCACGCTGCAATCCGTTTGAGACCATCAGGAGCAGCATTTTCCTGAATCGGGCGGCCGTGAAGATGGCCAACATCGATGCCATGTGCGAGCATCTGTTCACGGAGCCACGCGATCCGCACGGACAGTCGCTGCTTGGAGCCAACGAGCTGCTCTACTTTGCGGACATGTGTGCGGGTTTGTTGACTGACTCTATTGATCGTATTTATTAAGTTATCTTGATACTAATATAATATAAGAAAAATTAAATAGTTAGAATTAAGCATTTACAGATTAATTTAAGATTGGTTTACAATTTAAAATATTTTAAAATGATCTTTTATGATATTTGTATAATGTATTTGATTATTTATTTATTTATTTGATTTGATTCCTAGCGCTACAAGACAAGTCTTATAAGTTATGGCGCTAGTCATGCTTAAGTTCAAAAATACATTCAAGTTCAAAGCCTAAAGAAAATATTTTAGATTAAACAATTTAAGTAAATTTAAGTAAAAAAATACAGTTGAACTTCCCTAACTCGAACTTCCCTAACTCGAAGTCTCTCTAACTCGAACAAAATCCAGTGGCAATACTAGGCAAATTTCATACAATTCTACTTCCCTAACTCAGAAGTCTCCTAACTCGAACCTTTTTTCGTGGATAATGGTGATTCGAGTTAGGGAGTTCGACTGTAATAAAAAATCAGCTCTTATAACTCTTATTTCTATTATTACTGCTATTATTATTTTTACTGTTTTATAATTCTATTGTTTGGTATTTATCTTATTTTTATTTTTTATTTATTTATTTATTTTTATTTTTTTTCTAATTTTTTTTTTAATTTAGTTTAGTTTAGTTTCTAATATAAATAATAATATTATTACTATTGCTTAATCAATTTGATTATTTTTTATATTACTTTTGGAATTTTTATATTTTTTAAATTGAATTTTAATTTTACAAATATCGATTTTAAAATTTTAAGATTAGACAATTTATAACTAATTAATTATTAATTAATTTTAATTTTTAATTCATTTTTTAATATAATTTTTTTTAATTAATCTTAATACTAATGTAATATAAGAAAAATTAAATAGTATGAATTAAGCATATGCAATTGAAGCCCAAGTTTAAGATTAATCTAAGATTGGTTGACAATTTTAAATATTTTAATGATCTTTTATGATATTTGTATAATGTTTAATATTATAACTATTATTACTATTGCTTATTTAATTTTATTATTTTCTTTATATTACTTTTGGTATTTTTATACAGTCGAACTTCCCTAACTCGAAGCACCATTATCCACGAAAAAAGTTCGACTTAGGGAGACTTCGAGTTAGGGAAGTAGAATTGTATGAAATTTGCCTAGTAATGCCACTCGATTTTGTTCGAGTTAGAGAGACTTCGAGTTAGGGAAGTTCGAGTTAGGGAAGTTCGACTGTATTTTTTCTTATATTGAATTTTAATTTTATAAATTTTTATTTTAAAATATTAAAATTACCCAATTTATAACTAATTAATTGTTAATTTATTTTCATCATTTTAAATTATCTACTGTGATATTTTTATGGTTCATTTTTATTATACATTTTAATGTTCTTTTATGATATTTGTATAATGTATAATATTATTGATATTGCCTTGTTTTTTTTTTTTTTTATATCACTTTTGGAATTTCAATTTTTTTTTGTATTGAATCTTAATTTTATAAATATTGTTTTTAAAAAATTAAGATTAGACAATTTATATTTTATAAATTATTAATTAGTTTTCATTATCTTAAATTATCTATTGTGATATTTTTATTATACATTATATCGAGCCCTTTTTGCGGATATAACGTAAGCGACATTTTTCCGAAATTTTTTTTTTAATGATATGTGTTCATTAATATTAATAGTATCTACACTCAAAATATTAAACTTTAATTGTTTATATTTCCGGAGATATTGGCCTGTCAACTATAACGTAAGCGACACATGACACGAAGAAATCAACTTAACGAAACCTAAAAACCTTTCTCCTGTAAAATTTGCTTTTTGTCGCTTACGTTATATCCGCAAATAGGGCTCGATATTATTACGATTGCTTAATTATTTTTATATTATCTTCATATTATTTTTGTTTGTTTTTAATTTTTATATTGAATTTTTATATTTTATAAATATTGATCTTAATATATTATTAAGATTAAATAATTTATAATTAGACAGTTTTAGCTCTAGCTTTAAGAATTATTTTAAGTTTAGTTTATAATTTTAATTATTTTTATGTTCTCTAATATTCTTATTTTCGTATTTTTTCATTTTTTTTTATCAACAATAGAAATAGTAATAAATAATCATTTACAATTTTACTTTGATTTAAGATATATTTAAATTTAAACTAACAGTTTTTATTATTTTAATGATCTATTGTGATTAGAGATGGGCATGGGCCGTGCCGTGTCCGTGCCGTGCCGTGCCTACTTAAAAAAAATCCGTGTTGGGCCATGTTGGGCCCCTTATTAAAAACTGCCGTGTTTTACCGTGCCAAAGTCGGTAGGCACGGTAGGCACGGCAGGCACGGTACAGATTTTGAACTTAAATATGGTACTATCGATAAGTTGGCGTAGTTTTATCGCTTGTTTGTCAGCTTGAGCTGTAGAATTCATCCATGCATCGCACAATTTGCGAACACTTACAACATCGATAGCACGATTATAATAAAAAAGTGACGCCACGATGACAAAAATGAATAAAGAGAATTTACAAAGTGAATTTACAAGCGCCCGTGTTTGGCCGTGCCGTGCCTATTTAAAAAAATCCCGTGTTGGGCCGTGTTGGGCCTCAGTTTTTACCAGCCGTGCTTGGGCCGTGCCGTGCCTCAAAAAGGAGGCCCATGCCCATCTCTAATTGTGATACTTGTAATTTAAATTATATTTTTATTATTGCTTTATTATTTTTTTTATATTATTTTTGTATTTTTTTTTTTATTTTTTTTATATTTAATTTCTTGTTTATTTTATTATATATATCTTAAAATATTATTAAGATTAAACAGCTCGCAATTAATAAAAACAAAAGAAACATTTAGTAATTAATTACCATATACAATTTAAGTTTTAGTCTATGATAAATTTTAACGTAAATTAACAATTTTAATTATTGAAATAATTTAGCTTTCATTTTATTTGAATTTTAATCAATTTTAGTAACTTTTATGATTGATTTAGGTACGCAAAATTTAAATTATCTTATTACTATATTTTTATTATTGTTAATAACTAATAAATAATGCAAATAAAATAAAAATTAAAAAAAAATACACCCAAAAAATGTATATTTTTTTAATTTGTATTTTATTTTGTTTTACTAATATTATAAGTTTAATTTTTTTTTATTTTATTTAATTTTTTTTTGATTTTATCAATTTTTATTATTTTAATGATTTATTGTGATACATAAATTATAAATTATATTGTATTATTATTACTATTATTATTATTTTTATGTAATGTTTGTATTTGTTTTAATTTTTATTTAATTTGTTTTACTTGTATTATAGATTATATTATTACTTATATTATTATTATTTTTATACAATTAACGCATTGTATTTTTTTGTAATTTTTTTATTTTAATTTAATTTTTTATCAATTTAAATTCTTTTAATGATCTTGTGTTATGTAAATTATAAATTATATTGTTACTATTAATGCATTTTATTTTTTTTAATTAACGCATTTTATTTTTTTAATTTATATATTTTAATTTAATTTGTTTATCAATTTAAATTATTTTAATGATCAGTTGTGTTGCGTTAATTATAATTTATATTATTACTATTATTTTTGCATTATTTTTTTAAATTTTCTATTTAATTGCCTTTAATCTTTTTGTTAATTTTTATTCTGATTATATTTTATGTATCTCTGCAAAATTGCCCATTGTTGTTACCTCTCTCTCTCTCTTTCACTCACTTGCTTACTCTCTCTCTCTCTCTCTGTCTGTCTGTCTGTCTGTTTGCAGGACCTGGTGGCTTCTCGGAGTACGTGCTCTATCGCAAGTCGTGGGAGGCCAAAGGATTCGGTTTCACATTGCGCGGCGCCAACGATTTCAAGCTGGACAAATTCTTTGCCGCCTCGCCGGAATCCTTCGACGCCTTCTACGGCGACAAGGACGATGGCAACATATTCGATCAGGCGAATCAGGATTCGCTGAACGAGTATATACGCAAGCATACGCCCGAGGGCGTACACTTTGCCATGGCCGATGGCGGCTTCTCCGTGGAGGGACAGGAGAACATCCAGGAGATACTCTCCAAGCAGCTGTATCTCTGCCAGTTTCTGACCGCCCTCAAGATACTGCGCATCAACGGCAGCTTCGTGTGCAAGCTCTTCGATCTGTTTACGCCTTTTAGCGTGGGTTTGGTTTACCTGATGTACAAGTGCTTCCATCAGATTGCGATTATCAAGCCCAATAGCAGCCGTCCCGCGAACTCGGAGCGTTATATTGTGTGCAAGAACAAGTTGCCGGATACGGAGGCGGTTATCGAATATCTAAATGCCATCAATCGTTTGCTCAACGAGCAACCAGACGAGGATGTTCTCGAGATATTCAATCGGGAGCAAATGCATTTGGATGAATCGTTTATCAACTACATCATTGAATCGAACAATGCGATTGGGAATCAACAAATCATTGGCTTGCACAAGATTGCCGCATTCGCGCAGAATCTGGAGCTGAAGGAGCTGCGTCAGTCGGAGGTGCGACAGGAGTGCTTGAAGACCTGGGGACTGCCCGATAAGTTGCGTCAAGCGCCGGAGGTGAAGACCACGGAACGTTTGCTCGATGAACTGCTTAGGGATTGGTCCAAGAATCGGGATTGGCTGAATGGACCAGCTGCTGAATTGAATGGTCTAATGCATCTGCACAATAGCATACTCAATGTGGATGATTGGCATTTTATGCCCATTGGCCGTGGGGAGACCAACATCAATGGTTGCACCATCTTTCTATGTAAATCCCGTGGCAATTTGTTGCGCTACACGGAGCACAAGAAGTGGGAGCTGGTCGAGACCAATTTCAATGTGCAGCCACGCTCCATATTCTTTGGCGAGATCATGTTCGAGTTTAGTGGCCAGGGACGCACCTCGCAGTGCGTCTCCTCGCTGCACATCATGGATGCCATTTGCCTGGGCGGCATTGACATTCGACGCCGGCCGTTCCTCGAGCGCGTCGCCATGTGCGCCAAGTATGCGAGCAGCTTGAACAAGCCGCACCAGAAGGATCGCCAGTGTGGCGCCATTCGCTGCCGGCCCATCTTTCGGCTGCGCGACATGGGACGTTTCTTCAGTGAGATGCGGCAATATGTTCTAAAGGTAGGCATGGCACGATTAATCATATGATCACGGTTGCCAACTGTGACCGTTAAAAATAGCCAGATTTGAGTAAGCAGATTTTGATGAAATAATATAAAAATATGGTACTGTTTTTTAGCATTCTGTTATTTTATTTCTAGCTTCTTTTCATTCTAATTCAGAAATAAAATAAAAGTTTGCTAAAAAGCAGTACCATATTTTTATATTATTTCTTCAAAATTTAATATATATATTTGACATATTTTTTATTATTTCCTTAAAATTTGACTATTCAAATCTGGCTTTTTTTAACAGACTAATTTTGGCAACGGTGCATATGATACACATTAATCGAGACCGAAACTGTTAAGAGGAATATAAAAAAAATTACTTTTAATAATTACTTAAAGACTTTTACTTTATAAATCATACTTAATAATTATTTTTGATTGAAAACATAAAAATTATAAATAATTATTATATTGATTTTTATTATATAAATCAAAAATAATGATTAAATTTGATTTTTTTATTCTTTTGATTTTTTTATGTAAATTATGTTACCATCTTACTGATAACCAAATTTACATATGTTGAAAACTTGGAATGTTTATCTTGAGTATTAACAAAGATATTCTAAAAAGACCTTTATAAACAACTTCAAATTATAAAAGTCTTTAAAGTCTTATATGTTTTCAATTCAAAAATAATAGTAATTTGAAACTTTTATATATTTTTCCTTATAAATAAAAGTCTTTCCAGACTTTTATTTTTTAAAATCTCAAATATACGGCGATACTGTTTTAACAAACAATTTGATGTATTTTAACAAAAATCGCATTAGTCCTTATATGTGATTTTTTGAGTTGAAATTTTGATCAATAACAGTTATTTTCAGTCCCTGGCAAAAATATATTTGAAACTTTTTTTTTGCAGTTACTCTTAGAATTGTTTAACCAAATTTTCTGCATGAAAATATTTTTTGTGAAAAATCGAGGAAAAAAGTTGAAAAAGTAGACTTACATAAATTTGAAATTTTTTTAATCGGTTAAAGAAAGTTTTGTGTCATTCAAACGGAATTTAAATGACCTTTCCATTGATGAAAATATGTTAACGATAACGGCTCAAATAAGCCTTAAATGTCCAAATTTGACCTGCATACTTTACTGTATTTATATTTTTTGGGCATTTTATTATTGTTTTTAATTTTTTTTTGCTATACAATGACATTGCATAACACAATATTTGAAAAAACTATAACAAAAATAAATCATTTGATTAATCGATTATTTTTATTTTTCGTCGATTATTTGCAATTAATAATCGCGTAGCTTAAATTAATCATATGGTTCAATAATCGATTAATACATTTCTTTTGCCATCCCTATTTGAAGGACAACTCGCAGCGTTATGGCTATGTGCTGGACGATCAAAAGTTCTTTGTGCCGGGCGGCATTATACTCTTCTGTGAGATGACCATGAATTTTGTGACAGCGTTTTCAAGATCACGCCAGCAGATTTATTATTATAATACGAGCACCAAGGAATCGTTGTTCAAGGAACAAATCGAGCCAAGGAAATTTAATGAGATCTTTGCATCGTTTCGTCATTGTTATTCGCGGCGATTGCTGTGGAAATGGACGAGCACGTTGCAGGTGGACGAGCTGGCCACCGAGGAGAATCCAAAGATATTATATCGCAGCCATTTCGAGCACTTTATACGCAAAAAACTGACTAATCATTAGAGAGAGACGAAACATTCTAGAATTTAAGTCCAATTTTAAACAACTGTCAACTGCTGGACAGCGCGGTTTTTAACGTATTCGACGCAGTAAAAAACAACCCATCCTATATTTAAACAACTTCATATATAAGATATATATATATGGATATGTATACCAATTAATTGCATGAATCGTATTTAGACAATTCTAGCATTCTATCTAAATTAAGCTATAAAAAACAACTTAAGTTAAATTTCGTTGATTGTTCATTGTTTTTAGAAACTTTTTACTGCGTCGATTCGTTTAACCAATTTAAATGTTTAAATAAAACGATTATGATATGAAAACTGTACATTTCAAATTGAATAATTTTTGAATCCCAAACTAGCTGCAAATTTTGCCTAATTGTATTTGTTTATGATTAATCCAAATGCCTATATAAATGTTTAAGTTATTCAAACTCAATGATTTTAATTGTTATTTTTTTTATGCATTATTTAATTTTAAACATATCTTTTCACACATTTTTCAAGTCTAAACTGAAAAAAAAACACGTAGTTTGAGTTTAAAATACAAAAATATTGATACTTTGCTGTTCTATAAGCTGTAAAAATTTCATAAATTACATGTAAGAATTACAAAAAAAAAAAGCTACTTTTACTGAATGTAATTTTTCAAATTGAAAATTTAAAATGATTTTTTCTTCAAATAGCGTGTTTTTTTCGAGTTTAGTTTTTAAGAAAATTGAGTGAGCTATGTGTTTAAAATCTTCTTGATCTTTCGCTTGGGCTCGTCTTTAAACTCAGAGTCTTCAACTTGCAACCTGTAGATATTGTTTGTGGATCTTTAATTTAGTTACCAATTTAATTGAATTCTACTGGAACTATTTACAAAAAAAATTCAATATCAATGCTCGGAAATATAAATTGATAAATATATTATAGAAAAATAATTCTATAGACTGTTTGGTCTGTCAGCTGCTGATGAGATTAACTTTTTTATGTCAGTTTTTAAATTCAGCACTTTTTAAAATGGGATGTAGGAATAATCGGTCTCTGTCTATTTCAAGCTGTTCTTATGCTTTGTGGCCATTGTAAATAGGTCTGACTGTCTGAACGCGTCGATTTCAGAGACTATAAGAGCTGGAGACTTCAAACTGGTATGTAGGTTCCTGTAAACCGGACGCAGATCAGATGTTTTCAAATTTGGATCGGACCACTATATCATAAAGATGTCAGCCGAATTAAAATATATCATTAATGTCTATTTAATAATTTTTTTTCATTTTCTTACAAGCTGTTTTTTAGGAAAAATAAAATAAAAATTTTGCTGGAAGGTAGCTGTGGGGTCCCTTTATAAGGATATAAAGTAATATTGGTACAAATTTGAACACAGAAGCCGTAAATTACTGTTGAGTTTTATTTTGATCAAAAAAAAAATAAAACATATTCATAATCATTATTTTCGAGTTTCATTTTTTTCCTCGGTCTCAAACAAAAAATGTTTTGATGCAAAAAATTTTTTTTAACATTTCTAGTAGTGACTGCAAAAATAAATTTTCAAAAATCTCATTGCTAGTATTTTTGATGATTTTTTGAACATTGCTAAAAATTGCTATTTTAAACCCTTTTCCTACTTTTCATACATTTTTTTGAGATCATTCTATACAAAAAATCATAAAAAATACTGGCAATGAGATTCTTGAAAATTTCTTTTTGCAGTCACTACTACGGTCCCCGGCATAAGTATTTTGGCACCATTTAAAGTTAATTCTACTCAAAGTTTGAACTTCATTCATGCAAAGTTTGGCATCAATGGAAAGGTCATTCGAATACCTTTTGAATGACATAAAATATATATATATAATTCGCTAGTATTTTTAATAATTTTTTGAAAATGGCAAAAAAGGCGCTTTTCCTCATTTTCACACAAAAGGGCCTTTTTTGCCATTTTCAAAAAATTATTAAAAATACTAGCGAAGAGATATTTGAAAATTTCTTTTTGCAGTCACTATTTAAATTGTTTAGAGAAACTTTCTGCATCAAAACATTGTTTTTAAAAAATCGAGGAAAAAAGTTGAAAAATTAGACGTTTACAAAAATTCGAAAATATCAATGGGAACATAATGGGTTAAGAAAAATTTTATGTCATTCAAAAGGTATTCGAATGACCTTTCCATTGATGCCAAACTTTGCATGAATGAAGTTCAAACTTTGAGTAGAATTAACTTTAAATGGTGCCAAAATACTTATGCCGGGGACTGTAGAATTGCTTAGAACAATTTTTTGCATCAAAACATTTTTTGTTTGAGACCAAGAAAAAAGTCAAAGCAGTAGACTTTTACAAAAATTAAAAATTTTCAATGGGTTAAGGAAAGTTTTGTATCATTCAAACGAAATTTTAATGACCTTTCCATTAATGCCAAACTTAACATAAAGTAAGTTCAAATTACGCGAACACACTTTAGGTGTGTCAAAATACTTTATTCGACGACTGTAAGTACGTAATTTTGTTTATTTTGAAAACAGATTAATAATAAAAATAAAAATTTATTTGGAAGCGAAAAAAATTAAACCGAATGCTTGATTAAACCACAACTAACCAAAAAGTTACTAAGCGTTTAGTTTGGTGTGATTAATTTCGGTATTTTGGATTTCGGTACAGCACAGAAAAGTTGCTTTTAAATTTCGCTTACCAGTTTTAATCGGTTAATACCGGTTACGGTTTTTTCTTTAAATCAAAAATGCATTACGTTTTTTAATCGATTTTTATAAACTACAAATACTTTATTTATATGATAAATTGTATATAGTCTGCAAATAGGCAAACTAAAATAGAAAGTGTATGTATAGTAAATGTAATCAACACAGGCGACAACTGCAGCAAGGCTTAAGTTAAATTTTAATGTTAACTGGCATCATTATCATCATCATCATTATCGTCATTCCATCCATTCAAATATTTAATTTATTAAATTATAAACATATACGTATGTATAACTCTCTTTTCATTATCAATATTATTATTTTCTTCTTGCTTTTATAGTAGATATCATTAATACAATTAACAAAAATAAATTTCACAAAATTCTGAATACACAAAATATACAATCAATAAAATTCTGAATATTTTTTTAAACCGATTGGAGGACTGGCTTAAGCCGGATCTTGTCTAGACATTACATATCATTTGTTTTTTTGTTTGTTACAATTTACACATGGAACATATAGAATTATGTATGTGGATGCGTAGGTTTAGTTTTCATTATGAAAGAGCACTTTATCAGACTAAAAGAAATAACGTTAAAACCTTGAACCGTTTATGGAAATATGGACATACATATAGTATAAGAAACAAACAGTAAAAAAAACATAATTTAACATAGTTCAAATTGGGGAATTCTTTACATTTTATAGTCGTATTTGTTTTGTTTTTGATTTTAGTTTTGTTTTCAGTTTTAGAAGCATTGAACGAACGAACTCGCTTAAATCTTATGGAGCATCCAACTTGGATCATTTATCTCATATTTTTATTTTAGGTAGGGGATAAGGGATTCTTTGTGTTTGTGTTTTTTGGGCTGTTTGGCGTTTGTCCTTTAATCCTTGTTTTGTTGTTGTTGTTTTTTGTTCATTTGTTCTGCGACGCATAAATCTCCTCAATCTTTTTCCTGCGCTTGGTCAACAACGGATTGTTGGACTTGTCCAGCGCCTTTATTTGCATCTGCAAATGATTAACAAATTATAGATATGAATAATTATAATTTTAATGATAACAATTATGCAATTCGAGTTATTAGCTGATTTTTACAAATTATGAATATAACACTGTGTTACAAAATTCAATCAAAATACAATTTCTGAAATGGGACATAGCGTAGGTTGTAGGTATAGATAAATACATTTTTTTTGCATACTAGCATTTTTTGGTGCACATCGAAATTTGAAATTATGGTACAGTGCTGCATCCGAAAGGTGTTTTTCAATAGCAAAAACTTTATTTTCTGCAAAACGCACCAAAATAGCCTCCAGTAGCGACATGGTGAACAATATATTGTTTTACAATTCAAATATAAAAGAGCTGAAGGAGTCTTGTATGTCATTAAATATTTCGCAGTCACTAATAGAATTGATTAGAGAAACTTTTTGCATCAAAACTTTGTTTTCAAAAAACTCAGGGTAAAAGTTTAAAAAGTAAGCTCACTTTTTTTTCCTTTTTCCTTTTTCTTTCAAAATCTAAGAATTTGTCTTTTTTATTAATGTTGAATTACTCCTATTTGCTAAGAATGAAATGATAAAAATTTAGAAAAAAAAAATTTGGATTCCCTTGTATGGTTTTCTTTTTATGTATCATGAAAGTCAGTGTTGTGAACATGCACTCACTTTTGCTTGCCACTGTATATAGTGTACTCACACTCACTGTCAACACAGGAACTAGAACAACATTAACTGACATTCATTTCAAAGCTGTTCAGTAAAAAGTGTACACATTTGCAGTGTGAATGATTCATTTGCCCTTTTGAATGCATTCATGCAGGCCTCTAACCCCAATGTCTCAACTAAATGCCCGCTTGAGAAATCTTTAGAGGCGATAATATTTTGACGACAAAACCAATGCGTGACCAACCTCGGGTCGTTGTCTTGCTGGAACTCCCTGTTTTGAAAGCATTTCCTCTTCAGCAAATGGCAGAATCGTTGTCCGAAGAATCCCTAGATTATCTTTTGCAATCTGAGAAGCATGTCCAGACCATAATTTGATAGTTAACTATGATAACCTGACTTTTAATAGTTGTTGAGCAATCTCAATGTTCCTTTCATATTTTCTATTATTGTTTTTTGTTTATCCGACGATATCTGGTATGATTCTTTATACGAATGTCGAAAAATATTACTCAGAATACAAAAATTCGAAAAAAAAATTAGGAATCCAAAATTGGGAATCGAATAATAAGGAATCCAAAATTACGAATTCAAAATTAGGAATACAGGTTTTAGGAATCCAAATTCCTAATTTTTTCTTTCCAATTTTCCTAAAAATTTCTTTCTAAAATTTTCGTTTTGGTTTTTTTTCTTCTTTTTTAAAATTCCTTAAAAAAGTTTCGGTACCATCGTATGAGGTACCATCTGGTATAATGATCCATACCTGATCGTAATCGACGCGCATTGTGGCCAGCGATCGTGTCATTTCCTCCTGGACCTCGGGCCAGGTCTCCTCGCCCTCTTTGAGCATGCGTCCGGTGCAGAGCGGCGTCTGTGGCACCGCATGGAACTGGGCAATCCACTTGTTGCGCAGCACATCCTCGATGTGCAGTCGCTTGCTGGGATCCACATTCAGCATGCCCTTGATCAAATCCTTGGCCGCCTGACTCACATTCGTCCACTCCGGGTCGGGAAAATCGTATTGTCCCGTCCGGATGCGTTTCTTCATGCCCGGCGATATGGCCAGTCCATTGTTGCTGTAGAACGGCGGAAAGCCGCACATTATGATGTACATGACCACGCCCAGCGACCAGATGTCACAGCTCTTGTCGTACTTCTGCGGTCCGAGCACCTCGGGAGCTACAAATATATGAATAAAACATTTATTAGTCATGCGATTTTCAATTAAAATTTCAAAATTAATTCTAGCATTTATTTTTTAAATTGAAAGCAAGTTTCAAATTAGTTTAAAGAATACAAATAGGTCAGGAAATAAACTTTTAAAAATATTGTTCACATTTTTGTTTGTAAAACATTGAAAATTAAATTTAATAAATTATTTTTTTTTTTAACTTCAAAATATATTAAAATTTTTGCTTTCCACTGAAAAATGAAATCTAAACCAAAAGCTAATTTCAAATGAGGTTTTAGAATGCAAATCGGACAGCAAACTAACTAGGAAAAATATTAAAATTTTTGTTTTAAAAATTTAAAAATCAGAAAAAAAAAGAAATTAAAAAAAACAAATTGTAAATATAAAAGCCAGTTTTAAATTAGTTTTTAGCATACAAATCGGACAGCAATTTAAGTTTGTTTGCTGTCCGATTTGTATGCTGAAAACTAATTTGAAATTGGTTTTTTATTTACAAAATTTTTTTTTTTAATTCATTTTATTTTTTTCTTATTTGTTAAGAAAACACTCAAAATAAACTTAAAAAATTTATTAATAGAAAACAAATATAAAAAAAGTTTTCTGAATAAATATCGGACAGCAAACAAATAGAAAAAATAATCAAAATTAAAGGCATTATTAATTAAATTTAAATAATATTTTGTTAATATAAAAGTCAATTTTAAATTAGTTTTCAGAATTAAAAATCGGAAAGCAAGCTAACGTGAAAAAATATAAGAATTGTTGTTTTAAATTGAATAAAATTGAATTTTCAAGATGAAATTTTAAATTTCGTTTTTTTAAATAAAGACTAGTTTTAAATTTTTTTTTTTTAAGTTACAATTTTATATTTTTTCGACAAATTTCCAAATTGATTTTTGTTAAAATGACTAAAAGGTAAAAATGTATTAAAAATGTATCTATGCGGCAACTCTTGAAAAAAAAAATTGTATTAAATAGAGGGTATTTTATAATGAATTTAGGTGAAAGAAGTTTTGCGGGTCTCTTCTACTTTTTTTTTATAAAATTTTGATATTTTATTTTAAACCATGTAAAACACAAAAGAAACATCCAAAAAGTGCAATTTTTATCAAAATTAAAAAAAAAAAGTAGAAGAGACCCGCAAAAAATTCTTTTACCTAAATTTATTATAAAATACCCCATATTTAATACAATTTTTTTTTTATTCAAGAGTTGCCGCATAGATAAAAAAATTACCAAAAAAAGCATTTTCTAAAAGTATTTTTTAAATCTGTTTTCAGAATAAAAATCTGAGACAGTGACAGTGAGTGCAAATAGTTAACTGACCGACATAGTAGGGCGTGTAGCAGGGCGTCTGTAGGGTGTCATTGGTGAAGGTCTCCTTGGCGAAACCGAAATCCGTCAGCTTCAATATCGCATTTGGCTGCTTTGTCGTATAGAGCAAATTCTCTGGCTTTAAATCGCGATGCGCGATATCGCGACTGTGCAGATAATGGATCGCCGCGCATATCTCGTGCATTATCTGTGCCGCCTCCCGTTCCGTGAATGCCCCGTCCGCCTTGTCCTGGATGCGCTGGAACAGCTCGCCACCTTCCATGCTGCCAAAGAAATTGTATACAAACGTAATGATGCAAAATCAATCAACTTGAAATAATTATATACTAGGGTGCCACAGTATTCGCTTTCGCTTGAATTTCACTTAAATTTGTATGAAATTTAAGTGAAATTCAAGCGAAAGCGTTTTCTGTGGCACCCCCGATACTTCGTATTCATTATCTTGGCCTGATTTTTAAATTTCACAACTTAACTTTGAAAATAGATTTATATGCTTAGATCTAAATAGAAAAGACATTTGAAAATCGACACTAAAATTCACTTTTATAAGTTAAATTAAAAATCATTATCTTAATATATTCAAGATTTCAAGATAATAAAGACGATACGAATTGTCATCATTATCTTAAATCAGTTTTTAATAATTAAACTACTGATTTTTAAATTTAACATCACTGCTAATTTAAATTTTTTTTTTTTCTAATTGGACTTAAGCTTATAAATATTTTCTTAAGTTACGCAAATAAACAATTAATGACTCTTTTTCCAGAATTTCTGTTTTTCTTAATTTATATGTGCAATATAAAAGTAACTGCGGTATTTTTATCTCTACAATAAAAAATTGTAGTGTAAATTTGAAACTATAGCAAAATTGCGCTAACAAGTGGACAGCACCGCAACAACAAGTTGGCAGTGCTCATGTAAAAAGTGGCAACACTGCAAAAATGCAACATGCCGATAAATTCAGCAACCTTACAATGGAAAAAAGCGAGTTTAGCATTTCAAATACAGCTAAAAGTGAGAAATTTCAAAGAATACACAGTTTACAAATAAATGTATAAATTAAAATGAGCCACAGAAAGTAAATAAATAATACTATTACTTTGATTGGAACGTATTGAAATAATCTGGGTTGCCACAGAAATCGCTTTCGCTTGAATTTCAATAAAATTGCATACAAATTTGAGTGGAATTTAAGCGAAAGCGATTTCTGTGGCACCCCCGAATAATAAAATATGAAATCGGAGGCCAATTTGCTTAAGATCTCTTCTGATTAAAGTTGTCCAGTGACAAGTACAAGTCGACAATTTAGAGACGCACCATTCCATCACGACGAGCAGACACTTGCGACCACTGTAGGTGTTCTCATAGACATCGACGATGTTGACAATATGCCTGCACCCGCTGACCCGCCAATGCAGATCGACCTCACGTCTCGCCTTCTCATTGTCCAGCAGCACTTTGAGTGCATAGTTCTGTTTGGTGCGTCGATTGGTGCACTGCACCACTTTGCCATTGATGCCCAGTCCCAGCACAGTGTCCGATATCTCATAGTCGTCCACGAGGGGCGTCGTCTTCGGTTGCCGTTGATTTTGCAGCGAGAGCATTCTGTTTGTATGGGCCGAGCAGTATCTGTAAATGGGAAATGGTAGTAATTGTTTATAAACAATTTTGTATTGTTATTATTGTTATACTTTTTAATTTTAAAAGTAAATAGATATAAAGAATAACTGCAAATTAAGCACAGGGTCTTTTACAGTAGGGCTCTTTCTTTGTTGTAGTCTTTCCAACTAGTAGTTTCCTATTATAATTGTGTTTTGTTACTGCCAATATTGCCAGATTTTTCAAGTAAATATTGATGAAAGTGTGCTTAGATAAAGAATAGCTGAAAATAAAGTACAGGTTCTTTTGCAGTCGGGTTCTTTCTTTATTGTAATCTTTCCCACTAGCATTTTCCCATAAGAACTTTTTTATAAAATTGCAAAAATTGTGTGTTTATCACTGCCAATATTGCCAGATTTATGAAAGATTAATGAAAGTACTCTTAAATATGGAATAACTGCAAATTAAGTACAGGATCTTTTGCAGTCGGGTTCCCTTCATTGCAGTATTTTCTTTCCACTTAGTATCTTCCTATTACAACTTATTGTGTTTTACCACTGCCAGTATTGCCAGATTGCTTTTTAATTGCAAATGTCATCGTAGCATAGTATTATAATGAACTGACATTCGTCAATTTGAAGTCAATTTTATTTCAGCAATGACGTCACGTGCGACAATGTTTAATAATTCATTTGTCTCGTTTATACACACACACACACACACACACACACACACGCTCACTTTTCTGCGGTATAATTTACAAATAAAACAATTCACTTTTTTTTTCAATTCTTAGTGCTTGTATTTTTAAGTGAGCAAAAAAAAACCAATAAAAACAACTTTGTTAACAATATTCAAAAGTTCACACTGTGATCATCTCAATGCCACTTGGAAGATAAACGAGGATGCGAAGGGTGGGGGAGGAGATAAAAGGCAAGGGGGGAAGGCAACAGGAGGAGAAAAGTTGCGACACAACGTAACCGAACTTTAAATAATTGAATATATTGCGGGTGGATACAATATGCATTCATCGAGTGATTTACAATGGCATAAATTGACTATCAACTGCCCTAAATTATATGGTGTGTGTACAAACATACATACATATATATTTTCCAATATGTAAATTGGGCTTACACAGATTTCCGTTTTGTTTATGAAATTTTACCTGTGTATGTGTGTGTGAGTGTATGTGAGTGTGCAAAAACAAATTGAGCCGTATGGTCAGCTGGTTTTACCATGCGACTTGTACAGTTAGTAACAATGATAAATCTTGCACTAATTGTTGGGAATAAAAAAACAAAAACAAAAACAATAAAACAAACATTACACAATGTTTAACGGGGAGGAGTGCTAACAACAAAAACAAAAAATTAAATGCACTTGCAGGCTGGCAACTCTAATTGGACATTGAGCTGCGTTGGCATGCCCACTTTACCCGATGTCACTGGTTATCAGTGATGCCAATTTGGCTATTTTTCCGGATAGATTCTATACTGCCACAATATAAAGGCGAAAACACTTTCCTAGTACGCCAAAATGCACCTCTTAAAATGGAAAAATAATGAAAATAATTCAAAGTTTTGGTCCGAAGCAAACAAATATTGAGACTCGGAAGGCAATAACCCTCTTTTAGAAGTGGTCACTTTGGCTCTGACGCTTCTATCGTTGCCATGCCAGAAGTAACATAGAGAGGGTTTCAGCCAAGTTAGTTTGGTAAAAACTACAGAAATCGCTTTCGCTTGAATTTCAATAAAATTTCATACAAATTTGATTGGAATTTAAGCGAAAGGGATTTCTGTGGCACCCCGTATAAAAATTTTTCAATTATATGGATGTGTATATTTAATCTTCTGCAGATACGGTTTGCGTCGACACAAAACTTGTTGCCATACAGGCACCATGGGCGAAGTTAAATGTTAAAAAAATATCATTGAAGATGCTTTAAAGCTTTTAAATTGAATAAAACATAGGAAAATAAGGTAACAGTCTAGAAGCAGTAGCCAGTCTCAAAAAAAAAAAAAAAAAACAAAGGAGGGCGATTTATGATAAATTTAGGTAAAATAAATTTTAGAGGGTCTCCACTAGTTTTTTTTTTAATGCATTTTAAAATTGTAATACAAAAATGAACATATTATTGAAAACATTCACAAAACAACGTTGCAAAAGCTCATTTTGAATAAAAATTTCAAAATTCAATAAAAAAAATTGTTGGAGACCCTCAAAAATTTATTTTACCTAAATTTATCATAAATCGCCCTCTTTCGGTGTGTGTTTTTTTGGAGACTGGCTACTGATTCTAGACCTTTACCGAAAACAAATTTTGTCGTTTTTTTAAAATTTTTTTTTTTTAGTTTTTCAGCTTTTTTCCTTGTTTTCTTTTGGCCGTTTTGTCTTTATTTTTCGGAAAATATTTGGCATCACTGGTTGGCATGCCCACTTTACCCGATGTCACTGGGTATGTGTGGGTGTGTGTGTGTGTGCGTATGTGTGTGTGTATTTACCGCTGATGAAACTTTATGTCTATTATTATTTATTTAAATCACATTATGCTTAATCACGGCTCATACAGATGTGGATAATTCTTGGAATGCCACTGTGGTCACATACATACACATAACGACATATTGCACGCACGCACTCGCTAAAGTTACACACACACACTCTCGCACACACACACTCTCACACACACACACACCTGGCGTGTCAATGCGGCAACATGCGTCATGTTTCCCCAGTTAAATACTGTTTGCTATTTATTTAGTACAAATCATTTTCACTTTGCGCTTATTTCTGTTTTTTTTTTATCAACTCGTCCGAACGCACATTTTTTGTTGTTTTTGTTTTTTATTAAACGCTCGTTTGGTTCAATTTAGCCGTTAACGTTTAGATTGAAAATTAGCACTCAATACTGTGTTTCAGTAATGTGTTCTCGTTTTCATTAACATACCTTAAAGTATTTGTTTTTCGGCGTGCTATGTAACAACAACAACAACGAAAAAAAGAAAACAATCCGAATTTAATGTTATTATTTCACGAACGCAGCACGCTGCGTGTTCAAGCAAATGCAAAAACAACGACTGAAGATTAACACCTTAAAACCAGTGTGACCATAGCGTAAAAGCGAATAATTCACAACACAGCCAAAAGGTTACCCTTATATGCCAATTATAAAAGTCTGGCAGCACTGTATGGCGCGGCATATTTGAATGTTGCTCATATGACGCTCGTTATCACCACGTCACTAATATTTGGGATAAATCTAGTAAACTTTACTTGAGCTCATCATTCATATATATATTTATGATTGATCTATCAGCTAATCTAAAATTAAACATAAATAAACATAGATTCAGGTGAAGTTGATAAGAGAACACGCAATCATTTCTTTATCATTGTCTTTAGCAGCTTGAAGGAAGGGATGTGAATACAAGTCCAACAACGATGGACTTTTAACCAAATAGGACGTCATCTTTTCACTTACAAATTGTTAATATGCTTATCTTAATCTATTCTGTTCATCATTATTGTTGTTGTTGTTGTTGTGCATCTGGACAGCAGGATATGAAAATATGTAATGAAATTTCGAAATAATTTTGAGTATTCTCTCTTCGCGTTTTTTAGCTGTTTGAACTTATAGTTTATTGCTAGGCACAAGCAGCAACTTTCGGTGTTGTTGTTTCATTCACTATTTTGGCTTAAATCAAATTGAAACTATTCTTTAAGCTTACTTTTCAAGGATAATAACTAATTGAAAATTTAATTATTCTCTTGTAACCCAAAAAAATAAGAAAAGAAAAAAAATAGCATATTTGTATGAACAAAATAATAAAGAGAAAAAAATTGTTACAAGTTACGGGAATTCAAAATATATCAATTCTATATGGAATATTATTTTGACCATTTCGAATTTTCCCTAACAAATTTTGAATGCACACATACATCCACACAACCATACACACGCACACACATGCAAACATACGCATACACACACACACACACACACACATACAGAGCTGAGGTGATTTTGGGTTATTTTCTGCATTTTTCCATTTTTGATTTTGAATCGTTTGTCTTGAATATTGTTTAATATTATTATATTGTTAGCTCTTGTTGTGGTTGTTGTTGTTGTTGCTATTGCTTTTGTTGTTGTTGTATAGAAGTAGATATTGCTGTGGATCAGAGGTCGGGGCTGAGGAGGGGGAGGTGGAGGTGGAGGGGTGCAAGGTTGCCACCTCAGTCGAGTTTATCAAGCTGGCAATCCGTGGGCAATCCGAGAGTTTTGCGCACCAAACGCTGTGCGATCCGATTGAATTCCTCTCTCCGCTCCCGCCACATAATCGCCGCATCCACATTAGCACCGCTCTCATCGTTGGGTTCTACAAACATAAAACGATATAATAATAATTGTACAAAGAAATTTTAAATT
>JBAMBJ010003502.1:0-20382 GCA_037043495.1 Drosophila recens
TTTAAATCTAATGTCTAAGCAATTACAATATTTAAGTCATTTCCATTTTAGAATCATATTGGATTACAATTAATTTAATGGAGTCAAGCACACTTATATAATATTTTAAAAAATAACCAGTACAATTTAAATTAAAAAAAATTGTTGCTCACTGCAATAACATTTTAGATATACACATAAAACTATAAGACCATTTAGTTACAAAATACAGCAAGTAGTAGAACAACAACGTCCAGATCCACCTTTACTTTTCTGAATTTGATCTGAAAGTAGAAGAAAAACTTTTTTAAAACCAGAAGAATATCTGCAGTGTGTTTAAGCAAGAATGGCCACATAGATATAGTAAATACATAAAAGTTGTGAACATCAAAGTCTGACAAAAATTTAAAATTATTATCACACTAAATCTTCATTTTCGACTAATCGTTCCTATGGCAGCTATATTATATAGTGATCCGATTTTAACCAAATTTAGTATGGACTATCCCAGATGCATATTCTGTCAGATTGGTTGAGAAATATTAAAAAACAACTGTTTTGTTTTTTAATATTCGTCCTAAAGCTTGATTTTTGACTGATCGTTGCTATGGCAGCTATATAAAATAGTAGTCTGATCCAAATTTAAAAACTGAATCTACTTATGGTATCCAGAAACCTATGAACCAAAATTTAAGTTTGTCATCTGAAGCCCCATATGTAAACAAAAACTGAGTTTGGTTCATTAAAAGAGATAATGGAGTGCCACAGAAATCTCTTTCACCTGAAATATGACGTAAATTTCATACAAATGTACGTCAAACTCAAGTGAAAGAGATTTCTGTGGCACCCTGCAGAACAAGTCATTTTAGTTGCCTACTGATATGGAGCTTATTGTAAACCAGCGGATTACTTACCTTGCGAATTAGGTTCCGGTAAATTATCACGGGGCACTAAATGCATAACAGTAGTTTTTCCTAATGGGAGACCCAATGCTCCCAATGTTACATTGCAATGTAAGAAACGACCTTGATATATTAGGCGCAAGATTTCCGCTTTGGATACAGCTTCTTGTGACCAATCTGAAAGCATTATAGAACAAAAGTATACCTGCATAAGTTTACATAGTTCGAAAATATTTCCGTGCCCTGATTTTATTAAGGTAGATTTAATTTAGATTTTGTCCATCGGCATCTTCAAAATGTGCAGTGTGATTTTGACTTTTCAAAACTCCATATAAAAAAAAGGTTTGTAAGGCTATTTCTAAAGCTATGTACGCTGTACCTAAATATGGGCAGCTCAGAACATTTTCGGGCGTTTTTCGACACTGTTTGGAAAACAGCTGGCAGCTGTTTTTTATACCTTTCAAAACGTCGATTGAATCAGTGTTCCAACAAACAGCAAAAAAAAAGCCGAATTGAGATCTTTGAACACAAAGAGCGAATTAGACTGATTGAAGAAGGTGGAACAGAGGCCAATTTTGTGGGATTTGACCGACAAAATCATTTTGATGAGATTGTTATAATAAATAATTTTTAATTTAATAATTTGGGTATTAGTCGCTGCTACTCCACTTATCCTGTTAATTTGGTCAGGACATAAAAACATCGAACATTTTGAGCGCCCAAAATGTTTTCAGCTAGAGCGCGTACTGTGCTTTTGGAAAAAAAGTTTTAAGAAATGCCCAATATACCTACATAAAATTTTAGCGGGTTTTAGCGATTTATCGCTAAACTATCGGTTTTTCAAAAAGTCGTAGAACAAACGTTTCTAGTTTTATGATCGGGAATAAGTCCACATTCACACATTTAAGCTATATCAACGATTTGATACAAACAAGTACACAAACAGAGACTTTAAATCTCATTTTTGGAAGGCGACTAAAATTTTCAAATTTAATTATCTTTTGAGATAGTGGTCTGATTTTGATGGTCGAGGTGTCATTCAACGCGTATTTTTAGATAGGAACAGTATTAAATTTTAACCAAAAGTTTGCATTTGCCCCTCCCACTTACAGCTGCTTATCTCGCAAACCAGGTGAGTTTCCAAAAGTCTTAGTATGCAGTATTGATAGCTAAAACTATACCTTTCGATCGTTATATAGTGTCGTTAAAAATTCTGTTTAGTAGTTTTCTCGTATTTTTGATATTTGATATATATTTGATATTACAGATTACTTATGCTCTAAATCAGCGATGGGCACGCAGTTGCTCTGAGTAGCGCCTTGATGATCGTTGCCACCGACTTTTTGTTCTCACAAAATCCGATCGCACACTACACAATTTTACGATGTGATTTTTTGATTGACTTCAAATTTTTCTTGAATATTAATAAGACTAAACTAGAATTTTTGAGCTTTTTTCCAGACTAAGTAGGCTTACCAAAAAAGCTTTGTTGGTTGCTTACCTGTTGGCCAATTCTCAAAAACAGTTTGTGCAATGTCACCAGCGGAATCCGATGGATTAAATAAAAATTCTTCTGTTTTTCCGCTAACCAGTATTAAACGCAAGTTGATCTGAAAAAAAATTGAAATTTTTACGTCCAACTACTTTACAAACTCCATAAAAATACATGATTAAATATACTTTGATAATGAATACTGCCAACGGCAAAGCTGCCTTACCGCATAGGGGAAATCTATATTTTTTTTGTTAGAATGTGTATAAAGCTATGTATATAGTATATACTCGCCCCCTGCTCGCTTCGCTGGCCAACCCCGAGTCGCTTCGCTCCCAGAATTGATGGGATGGTACTATAGTGTGCGCTTCCCCAGATATTTCCTTGCAATTCTCGTGAGAGCGGATCGTTCGGCTGCGCCAAAAATACGAAGCGCAGACAGGCGAAAAACAAACGGAACCGACAGTCCCGCCGACGAGCTTGTGGTCTTAACCTTTTGTTAGAGAATGTCTTTCACATTATGTTAGCGATTGGTAAGGAAAAGAACCTCAACTTTTTTTATGTTTAAGATGGACTAATTTATTTAATATGGACATATTCATGACAGCTGCGATCTTTAACAACGTTGTCACTTTACATTGGGCAAAGAAAAGCGATACCAACACTCCTTCTCGATTCGAAGCTTTACGATTACAGGGTGACCAGAAATAACGGAGACAAACATTTTTAACTATAATTTTATTAAACGAGAGAAATTTTGCAAAGCAACAATTAGTAACGATAAAGTGGATCACTAGTAGTAAGATTCTCAGCCGGTTTCGAAATGGTCTCCTCCAGCTGCCATGCACAGGCCCTAACGTGATTTAAAATTGTTGGCCATGGGCCGCAGGTCCTCGGGAGACAGTCGGTTCAATTCCAGGAGCAGCGATTGCTTCAGCGCCTCCAAACTTTTTGTGATGCTTAGCACCGGTCGTGGCCTCCAATATCGACCACACGCTGTAGTCCATCGGGTTAAGATCCGGCGAGTAGGGTGGCCATTCAGCAGACGAGATGAAGTCCGGAAAATGGGTTTTGCACCAGTTTTGCGTCATTTTCGCCTTGTGAGCCGGCCAGAGTCCTGTTGAAAAGTCCAGTCCGCATCGCCGAAGTGCAGTTGGGCCCATGGAATTACCACGGCGTCGAGAATGTCGCGGCGGTACACTTCTTGGTTTCTTTTATCCCCTTGATCCACGAAAACCAGGGGTTTCTTGCCGCTGGCGCAAATGCCGCCCCAGACCATAACGGCTTCGGATTTTGGCGATGTTTGACAATGGCCGACATACTCGGAGCCTCTCAGGTCCAGATCCAGTCGTTTTGGTGGTTGTGGGCCTGCTCGACGGTGAACAGCTTCTCATCTGTGATAAGGATGCGCTCCCATCGCCGACCTGCGGCCCATGGCCAACAATTTTAAATCACGTTTGGGCCTGTGCATCGCAGCTGGAGGAGACCATTTCGAAACCGGCTGAGAATCTTACTACTAGTGATCCACTCTATCGTTACTAATTGTTGCTTTGCTAAATTTCGTTTAGTAAAATTATAGTTAAAAATGTTTGTCTCCGTTTTTTCTGGTCACCCTGTATATTAACTCAAGCAAGGCAGTACACTTAATGCGATTTACTGTCGATGGATTATAAGTAAGTAAGTATATCGGCAATTATACCATTGGATTTTTTCACAAAGCATCCTAGCTGTCTCCTGATCGACGGACTCGAAATCAGATCGATCATGTTGTGATTGATGCAAGGCATGCATCTTGCATACTTAACGTGCGATCCAGTCGGGGTCATGACATTGACTCTGGTCATTAGATGATCCACTAACCCCAATCGATAATGATGAGGTCGACGTACCGGTTTCATGCTCTTCAGAAGTCAAGGTCGCAATCCAGCAAATGAAAAACAATAAAGCACCAGGTGCCGACGGCCTATCGACTAAATTGTTCAAGGGTGGTGGAGATTAGTCATCAGCGATATTTGGTTTCTGGAGAGCATGCCCGACGATAGGAACCTTAGTCTGATCTGCCCCGTCTCGAAAAATAAGGACGCCGCATTGCGCACCAACTATTGTGGCTTTATTCATCTATCGGTTGTATATAACGAGCGTATTATGTGGGCTGAGGCACTGAATGGACCTTATCAGTAGGGTTTCCGACCTGGAAAATGGCCTGGAGGAGTCGTATGAAAAAGTTTCGACACATACCATTTATTTTTATCGAATACAAGACTACTTTCAATGTCTCAGCTTGGTATTCCTGAAAAACTAACGCGGCAGCATTGATTTTAATATTGATTTTGGCTTCTTCTAATTTTTGCTTTCACAATTTTTGTCTTCCTTATTTTTGCTTTCCCAATTTTGTCTTCCTTATTTTGGATTCCTAAAAACTATATTCCCAATTTCTGATTCGTAATTTTGGATTCCTTATAACTCTATTCCTAATTTTGGATTCCTAATTTTATCTTCGGAGTCTTCGTATTCCGAATAATATTTTTCAACATTCGTATGTGGAATCGAGTAACATTAAATATATGCACTCGATAGAGAATTGTCTAATATGCGTTGACATCCTAGGAGTATTGTCAGCGTTTTTAGTTGATCTAACTCTTATAGACTCGAGATAATATTGTTCCAAGAGACAAAATAGAAGCTTTCTTGAATCTAATAGCTATTGTACCTTTTTTGGGTACCGAGCTAAAATACAAAACAAATGACGTCACAATTTTTTGGAAAACCAACTTACTTAATGTGTTTGTCACAAAAAGAAAGGATTTATTCGATATAATTTAACTAAATGAGATGTTTACATGTAATAAAAATGTGGCAGGCTTTGTCAAACCAAAACAAAAATTCACAACAAATGACAAATGAAATGTTCACATTGAAGTTTCAAATTTCTGTGACTTCAAATTACTGATGTTTACATTGCTTTGTGACGCTGTGGAGCTTCTTAATGGTTTAAAAACTTTATTTGAAGGCAATAATTATAATCCACTTAATTCGCGCCTTAACTTATAAGACTTGTCTTGTAGCGCTAGGAATCAAATCAAATAAATAAATAAATAAAATTCGTTTTGATGTTTATAAATGTTGGTTTACCTAGTCACTAGCTGTTTGAGTGAAGTCCAATATAAAATTGGTCGTTTTTAAATTTGATTCAAGTGAAAATTAATTAAAGCTGATTATAATATTTGTGCTTTGATTTGATACCTTCAAACTACATTTTTAAATCATAATTTATGTCAGCTTCGCAAGCTTATCAAAGTTTTCAAGAAATAACATAAAAACAAAAACATAAATACCATGCACTTAAAAAAAATGCACACCTATTTTATTGTCGTCATGTGTACATTGTCATGGACCCCATTAATGCAATAGTCTGATCGGTAACCAAAGGGTAAACATAAATAAGTTGTACGGCGTACCACTCTAAGATCTCTTTATATACGGACAGACGGGCGTGGCAATATCGACTTGGTTGTTGATACTAATCATAGGACTTTACGGGATTTGCACCTCCTCCTGGTACGAGTACAATATACCCTAGAGATATGCATATATGTACATATGTATAATTAATAAAAATTTGAATTAATGAGATACATACATACATATACATAGATCCATACATATATTCAATAAATTCAAAAGGATAACACTTACTTTATCTGACGGTAAAGTTCGTGTCATCTTCTGTAAAATCAACGGATTTGCATTGACTTTAACGGCAGTACAGCAAACCGATGTTGGTGTCTCCAGCGGAAGATTAACCGAAAGCGAAGTATGCTGTCTTAACTCTTTGTCACTTTGAAAACTATCTCCAGATGACTGTTTTTGGAGCTCATATAGATGCTGTGATTGGTGATGATGGACGGCCGCTATAATGGGTGGACTTTTAATGCATGTTTTCAAGGATGATGGATGAGTGAACAAAGAGCGTGTTGTTGACGTGCTCATGTCGGAGGCACCACTGATTAACGAATCTGGCAAAGTGCTAGATAATTTGTTTTGTTTATCACATTGGTGTTGGCCTATAAAGTTGCTGGGAACTATTGCCGCAGAAGTTGAAATGAGCATATTCTCTTGAAAGTCCTGCTTCGACGATTCTGTAACAGGCATTCCATTGGATGACGTTGAAGTTGAGATCATGACGTCTTTCTTGTTTTCTTGTTTTTATTTCGTTTTCCTCGTTTTTGCAGCAAATTAAAGTACTTCGGCACAGTAAATTGATTTGTTTTTTATATTCATTATTTGCGATACGATAATCTCTTGCTTCGGTTCACAGTGGATACCTGCCAGTTTCAGTATTTGAGTCTTGTACTTGACCTGCTACTACGATTTCCGTAAGAAAGCTATGTACTTAATGACGAATTTAATTATTGTCGTTTTGCAACGATTTTAACATTTCGATACGACCACTGACAAGCATTTACATCACTACATAATCACTTTGTCGGACTTATTTCGTTATTCCTCATTTTAATTTGGTTGTATAAACTATGTAAATATATATGCTTAAGGAAACTTCTATATATGAATGCATACTCTTTCGCATGCGCACACGAAAACTGTGTTCAATAGCAGCAGCTGCAACACGTAATAAATATTTATTGTTTTTATCATTAATCGGTTTGAAGATCTACATGCGTATATTTTAACTGAAAGTTAAAATATACACGTATAAGAACATTTCTTTTGCTATCTTGGTCTTTCCTTGCTAAAGAAATGTACTTTTTGAATTGTAAATATGTTTGTTTGTATGCACTATACTAAGTATGTAAATACATCGATACATTAACCATCGATATATACATGTGTAGTTTCCTCTGCTCGAAAGTATCGTATCCCATTAAAACTTTGCCACTTCCAAAACGCACGTCCGGAAACATTCCAATTCTGACCAAAAGTAGTTGCCAGAAGAAATTTCTTAAATTTGCCATTTGGCTATTTGACTGGTCTGTTAATGGTCTGTCAGCTTCCATTTCCATTTAAATTCAAATTTGTGTTTTTTATTTTTCTATTACAAAGCAGTCAGAATTAAAAAATTGTTGGGAACAGTCTAGTTGCGGTACTACTCTAAAAAAAAAAAAAAAAATTATAAATTAAAAAGAGGGCGATTTATCATGAATTTTGGTGAAAAAATTTTTACCGGGTGTCTGCTAGTTTTTTTTTACTTGAATTTTGAAATTTTGATATTTTCACTGCAAAATGCGCAAATGCGCAATGCAACCATGCAAAAGCTCATTTTGTATTACAAATTTAAAAATTCCATTAAAAAAAAATAGCGGAGACCCGCTAAAAATTGTTTCACCAAAATTCATTATAAATCGCCCTCTTTTTAAATTATATTTTTTGAGAGTAGTACCGCTACTAGACCTTTACCAAATATATAAATGCAATTTAATGCGTTTTGATCGTTTAAAACGCAGACATTAAGCCTTCCAAATTCAGAAATAGCGGGCACATTTGACACACAAGAAATTTCTTGGGAACACACGTTCCGTAAAGTTTTTTTTACTGGGTGTATATGTATGGGTAAATGGGACCCAAAGTTAAATAATAAGAAAAGTTATCGATATGTTGTACTAGTCAAGGCCTGTGGTGGGCACAGCCTTACACCGTGCAAATCAGCTGCTTGATTGACCAATACACTAGCAAAACACAACCGCAATGAGCGGAGCGAAAACTAGGGCTGGAGAAACATCGTTGTTACGAAGCTTCGATATATTTACAGCAAAACATCGATGTATCGAGCATCGATGTTTTCCAAAACCGACTGTTTAAATTCACTTTTCAAGACGAATACTTCTCATAACATACGATTAAAGTAAAAACTAAAATATTTTATTATGTTATTTATTTATATATAAAACAGGGACCGTAATCATTATAAATTATATTATAATAATTACATTTTAATGATTATAGTAAAATTTTTTACTTTTTCTTTAATTATAATCATTATTTTTGAGTAATTTTATAAAACTTAGACAAAATCATTATTTTGAACAAAAAAAAATCAAGCTCAAACAAATTTTGATAATGAATGAGTTTCATTTTTTTTTTTTTAAAATAAAACAACAGTAATTTACGGCTTCTGTGTTAAAATGTTTACCAATATTATTTTATATTTCAGAATTTTTCAGCATTTCAGAATAACTACAGACTGCATAGCATTTAATTAATTTTCAATGTTAATTGCTTCTCAGGTATATATCTATGCTTATAAATTTTATTGTAGCGCCACAATTTCAAATCAAGACACTTTTAATAACTAGGATAAAAAAATATTTTATAAGATAACATAAATGTGGAATTACAAACTTATCAAACCTTGAATTAGATAAAAGCCAACTTAATAGGAAGTGTTGAAAAAGTTCGGTGCTTGAAAAAACATCGAGTTTTTCATGTAACATAAAAACATCGATGTATCGATGTTGGCATTGATGTTTCTCAAGCTCTAGCGAAAACAGTAGCACCCATGACCATGAACGGGTGGGGGGCGGGGGGGGGGGGTCTGTGCGCGCATTTCTTATTTTATGCACTGCAAGAAATAGCTAAAAAGCTAAATTTGATGAAAAATTATTTGTTTTAGTATTCTTTTGGGTGGCCATTTGAAGTACGAAACTACCGACCGCATTCGCACACAATGCAGTGTCGCATGAATTTAACGTTTTTTAATTGCAGTGTAGAACCAACTTGAAAAATCAAGTGACGCAGACTCTGCTCCAGGTTTGCCAATTTAGCCATTTTCCCGCCATTTCTGGCATTTTACAAATGCCATACGCGGGATAAATTTTAAAATAGCGGTTGGCGGGAACTATAGCTATATTGATATGTGATTATCTGACAACATTGATACCGTCGTTACTATACAATATTCTCTTGATTAATAAATATATAACATTTAATATTATTCGTTACTTTTGCTACTAGAAGTTAAACCCTTTCAGACTCTAATGTAACGATTGTGCGGATTACTCTCGGCTTCAGTATCTTTATTAAAATTAAAATCGACATATGTACATCGGTTGTGGTGATTGTTCTTTATGTTTATTTCTCACATTCCATCGCTGTTCGCTTTACCGTTACTTGAATTCGTGCGAAATTTTTGAAACACATATACATTTTGTCAAAATTAGTCGCAGAAGTAATGTCATTTTTTTTTAATCACGGGAAGTACTTATTTTTGCGTTAATACACATGTTTGACTACAATTGACGATGGGAATCGAACCCAGTTTTTCAAACTGAAAGTTCTAATTATGTGACAGATCGGCGACTCTAACCAGTGAGCCACCGGACCACACAATCCTTTTTTTTTTAAATAAAAAAAAAATAAATAAAAGAAATAGACACGATTAAACTAATAAAAAATATTAAGTTTTGATGTTTCAGATCAGCGGTGGGCACGCATGGGCTCTAGGAACTCCCAACTTTATTTCTGCCTAAAAACAACAAAAACAACGCACACAAGACTCGAAAGCAAGCTAACAATAGCAACGCACACAAGACTCGCGAGTAAGCTAACAACAACAACATAGGAGCAGCTTGAGGCGAGGCATTTTTGAATTTATGACCGTCATACAAATTTACAACAACAACATAGCAAAGGCGCAATGTGTGCGCGCTGACGGTGCACAGTAAACCCTTTTTTTCCTTGAGCAGTTGGCTGATCGCACCATTTGATGCGAAAAATGTGTTTCTGCTTAAGCTCTTAACGAAATGATTTAATTTTGCGTGTCCTGACAACCCTGGTAGGAGATGAAGTATCAAAATCCGTAAGTCTAAAAAATTCTTATTTTATATGAACAGCATACACTGGCGAACATATTTATTGGCACAGCAAGCATTTTGAGATTTGTTGGCTTATTTGATCTCTTATCGTTATATTGGCATCAATGGAAAGGTGATTTGAATTCCGTTTAAATGATATAAAGTTTTCTTCAGCCCCTTAAGTACCCTTTGAAAATTTCGAATTTATGTGTGTCAATTTTCAAAACTTTTTTGTTCGATTTTTTGAAAACAATTTTTGGTGCAAAAAAAGGTTTGAACAATTGTAAGAGTGACTGCAAAAAAAATTTTAAAAAATATTTTTTTTCTTGTATTTTTTATGTTTTTTTTTGAAAATTGCTAAAAAGCCACTTTTGTGTGAAAAGTTGGAATAAGGGGTAAAAATGGTAATTTTTAGAATTTTCATAAAAGTTCAAAAAATACTAGCAATATTATTTTTGGAAATTTTTTTTGCAGTTACTCTTAGAATTGTTCAAGAATTTTTTAAGATCAAAAAATTATTTTTAAAAAATCGAGGAAAAAAGTTTTGAAAATTGACTTTTACATAAATTCCAAATTTTCAGAACATTTTTCGATTTTCATATGCTTCTGACATTATTACTTTGCTAAAAGGATATCAATTTACATACTCCAAATTGTGATATGATTACCAATAATTCTAGATGGAAAACAGAAAAAATTAGTAATGTATCGGTATATAAATTCAATAGGAGTGTCTACACAAGCCGACTATCGATATGTGCATCACTATTGTATAAATTCATCTATCGATATTCATAGAATCTTAACAGTGCGTCTCCACACTTCATGTACGTTATTACTGTAGAAGATAGTCCACGCAAGTGACGAAAGCATCACGAAGAGTGAGAAAGGCGACTAGCAATATGTACAAGAAGAATGAAAAATTTCTGATAATGTTCGATCAGTTCAAGCTATTGGGTTGACCGAAAAGAAACCGGTGATTTTGCATGCAAACGGCGTTGATAATTTTTTTGACCCGCTTGTGCTTATTTAATTGTATTTTTTCTTTTGTCAGTTATTAGCTGTCACTTTTAGCATGCTTTAGAAAAAAAGTGCGCGTAATTTTGTTTATATTTGTTTGATTGGCGTCAATTTTAATATGGAGCCCACGAAAGAGCATTTTCGTCATGTTTTACTTTATTATTTCCATAAAGGAAAAAATGCAGCTCAGGCTGCTAAAAGGTTGCGTGATTTGTATGGTGAGAAAGCCTTTAAAAAAAGACAGTGTCGAAATTGGTTTATCAAATTCCGTTCTGGAGATTTAAAAAAAAAAAAAAAAAATATAAACAAAATTTCGCGCATTTATTTTTCTAAAGTAAGCTTAAAGTGACAGCTAATAACTGACAAAAGTAAAAATACAATTAAATAAGAACAAGCGGGTCAAAAAAATTATCATCGCCGTTTGCATGCAAAATTTCGCGCATTTATTTTTCTAAAGTAAGCTTAAAGTGACAGCTAATAACTGACAAAAGTAAAAATACAATTAAATAAGAACAAGCGGGTCAAAAAAATTATCATCGCCGTTTGCATGCAAAATCGAAACAAATAGTTTTAACTGACAAAATGACATACTAAGACTTATGGGAACTTACCTGGCTCGTGTGATAAGGAGCTGTAATTGAGAGTGCCACAATTTTAATTATTAAAGCGGATAGCGCCGTTAAATACAGTTTGTCAAGTAATTGTTTGCAAAGCCTTAAAAATGTAATATTTCGACTTTAAATAAGAAAATAATAGCTTATTATATATATTTGGAAAGGTCATTTAATTTTCGTTCAAATGATGCAAAAATTTCCTTAACCCATTAAGTACCCATTAAAATATTCGAATTTTAAAAAGGTCTACTTTTTCAACTTTTTTCCTCGATTTTTTCCAAAAAATGTTGGGATGCAAAAATTCTGGAAACAATTCTAAGAGTAACTGCAAAAAAAAATTTTCAAAAATATTTTTGCTAGTATTTTTTAGAATTTTTTGAAAACTGAAAAAAGGCACTTATTGCATGAAAATGAGGAAAAATGGGTTAAAATGGTCATTTTTAGGATTTTCAAACAATTTTAAAAAATACTAGCAAAAATATTTTTGAAAATTTTTTTTTGCAGTTACTCTTAGAATTGTTTCCAGAATTTTTTTGCATCCCAACATTTTTTGGAAAAAATCGAGGAAAAAAGTTGAAAAGTAGACCTTTTTTAAAATTCGAATATTTTAATGGGTACTTAATGGGTTAAGGAAATTTTTGCATCATTTGAACGAAAATTAAATGACCTTTCCAAATATATATAATAAGCTATTATTTTCTTATTTAAAGTCGAAATATTACATTTTTAAGGCTTTGCAAACAATTACTTGACAAACTGTATGTGCATATCGACCAGCAGACAGAATTATCAAGTTCTTTTTATCTTTACGCTACCGTTATTTTATGTGAAGTTGAGGCAGGTCCCACATTGCACATTAGGCCAGAATCCCTGTTTTTTTTTTTTTTTGGCATAAAGGTAAATTTTGCATGAACTTTAGTGAGATAAATTATAATTTTTTTTTTATTTCGACCACGCCTCCACCTTCCCCTCCTTATCGGACTATGAAAAAAAAGTGTAGAATACTTATAAAAAAACTAAATTTTAAGCAGAGACTTGAAACTTGACAAGAGTCTTAGTAAGTCTAAAACCGAATTTATGATTTAATTTGATGCTAATCACTTATAACTTATGTTTCGCTGGAAATTACACCGAGACAAATATTGGATCCGGCACTAAATATGAAGCGGATAATTTCGGTTAAAGGTTCCGTTACCAGTTCCGATATTTTTTCCTGGTGCTTGTATTTCCATCAACACGTTGTGTTTTATTTGTTTTTGATTTGTGTATCATTAAAAAATCCAGATTTTTAAAATAAATACTAAACATCTAAGAGTTCAATCGAGGTAATGTAGGTGGACGCAGATATGGATGCGTTCATAATAGAAACACCGATGCGATTATTCTGCGTTGAACCGAACGTTACTCGAGGAATCCAACTATTGGGTGCTCGAACATATACTGTGTTGGGATATATCGATTGAAATAATAATCGATATTTTGTGCATTCCTGAACTACTAGGTGTTGGCTGCCAATTGTAGAGTGCATATGAGAAGTGTGTTAAGATTAATAAATTGTGAAAAAAGTTTTCGAATTCGCAGACGATAAGTTGACAGTTAATAACTACAAATATAGATAATTCCATATCTTTTTTAAATCTGAATACTGTGTATATAACATTAAAAATAAGAAGTAACGCATAAGCATTTGAAAGGCATTGACCGAGCTGACCACCAGGTGTATGTTCACCAATAAGATATTTTAAATAGCACAAGTACTTATATACATACAAATACATATGCCTGAACGTAGGTATATTGCATCGAAAATCATTTGCGACTCGAGTTTTTTAGCTAATTACAAACATATTAGCTTGACAGATTTAGTATTTGTGCTGATAAATGCAGTTCACATTAAATAATTGTAATATTGTATAGTATTTTAGTATTTAAAATTGATTTTTCCTTGTATTTCTTTCTCGCTCTCTCAATACCATGGAACACCAATGTACTTCTCGTTGGTGCGAATGGGATAAATGATTATTATCATTTATCTATGCTTGTCGCTCCGCTACTCTGTGGTAACATGCTAGTCTGCTTTCGCTCACGTACATACCCATACTTGCCACAACGATACACTGGTTGTACTGCTTTCTCGTACTAGTATCGTTGCTATTGACAGCGGTGGTGCAAAAATTGCAATTTTGGTGTACCAAAAAAGCGAATGGGGTAACCAAGGGAAGGCAGCAGCACGGGTGAATTCAAGCGGACCAAACGAGCAGCCAACAGCTAAAGTGAAAATTATTTTACTTACGACAGTCAACATACTTTTTATCATTAAAAGTTTCAATATAGCATACTTTAATCAGAAATAATTAAGAGCAGTGTAAAAATGATAGTGCTGACAAGTTAATATGCTATATATATGAAAAAGTGAACCTAAACGGAGGACTTTCTGTGCAAATTGAATCCAACGGCGCTGGTCTATAAACTAAATAATTTTCATTATACATAAAAATAAGTAAGCGGGTCCAGTCAAAATAAGCGACTGACGAATCGAGACATTTAGCAGGCGAGAATATCACCGATTTGATACAGAGTCCTCAATTCACACGTTTTTTTCACACGGATTAAAAACGAGAATCATTAATAATTCATATATATACATTTATTTATACATATTTATGTATATAAATTATAAATATATATATAAATATAAATGTATATATAATAAATATAAATTATAAATTAATTATATCTAGACACACACATACATTCATACACACACACACACACATTTATATTTATTTATATATATATATATTTGTGTATATACATATATCTTCATATAGATGTATACATATTTATATATATATATATAAATCAAGCTCAGCTGTTCGCAAAGTACGATTAAAAAATATAAGAAGAAAAATTTAATAGATAAAAACCCAACGAAAATTTTACCATAGGACCCAGAAGAAGAGTCATCTTCATTTGACAAACAATCGGCTATAATCTGTCCAGCTAAATATTGCTTGTATGCAGGCGTACTTGAAAGCGACAACAGTATAACCAAAACAACCGGAGACGACGCTGACGGAAGCACTGCAATCAAAATAGTTATAACCGTGAGTTTTCTTTGATTGTATTAATAATGGAATATATTTGAAACTAATTGAACCTACATCTTTAGTTTTGAAAACAGAAATCCTACAAATCAATAAATTCAGTATTTAACGAATCAACAATCTAAGGAGGCGACACTACAAGTGGGAACGAGAGAGAATCAACTTGAAGAAAGAAGAAGACTTTTGCCGAATAAAAGATGAATGAACTTGACAGTCTACGACAAGAGGCTGAATCTCTCAAGAATGCTATTCGAGATGCAAGAAAGGCTGCATGCGACACGTCTTTGTTGCAGGCTGCCGCATCGCTGGAACCTATTGGACGTATACAAATGCGCACGCGACGTACACTACGAGGTCATCTGGCCAAAATTTATGCTATGCACTGGGGTAACGACTCCAGGAACCTGGTATCAGCCTCACAGGATGGTAAACTCATTGTTTGGGACTCTCATACCACGAACAAAGTACACGCTATACCGCTGCGCTCTTCGTGGGTAATGACCTGTGCATACGCTCCATCGGGAAGCTACGTCGCCTGCGGTGGCCTTGACAACATGTGTTCAATCTATAATTTAAAGACACGCGAAGGTAATGTACGTGTGTCCCGCGAGCTGCCCGGCCATGGTGGCTATCTATCATGCTGTCGTTTCCTGGACGACAATCAAATTGTGACCAGCTCAGGTGATATGTCGTGCGGCCTATGGGACATCGAAACTGGCTTGCAAATTAATTCATTTCTTGGTCATACGGGAGATGTAATGGCCCTTTCTCTGGCTCCACAGTGTAAAACCTTTGTATCGGGTGCATGTGACGCGTCGGCCAAGTTGTGGGATATAAGAGAATGTCTTTGCAAACAAACGTTTCCCGGTCACGAATCTGATATCAATGCAGTCACCTTCTTCCCTAATGGACAAGCCTTTGCGACAGGGTCTGACGATGCTACCTGTCGTCTGTTTGACATACGTGCCGACCAAGAATTGGCTATGTATTCGCATGATAACATCATTTGTGGTATCACCTCCGTTGCGTTCTCAAAAAGCGGCCGCCTGTTATTAGCGGGATACGACGACTTCAACTGCAATGTGTGGGACACAATGAAGGCAGAGCGCTCAGGCATTCTTGCTGGCCATGATAATCGTGTGTCGTGTTTGGGGGTCACCGAAAATGGTATGGCAGTTGCAACAGGATCGTGGGACTCGTTTTTGCGCGTGTGGAACTAAGTGTTGTGCACAATGCGTATTATCGGGCGGGGTAGGGTCAACGTGGCAGTGGCTGCGCGCAGTCGGCGTTAAGCAGCAGCGACAATAACAACAGCAGCAACAAAACGACATTTCAAATATAGGTGTAGATGTCAATGGTTCCTTGTTACTGTTGTTAAGCCACTACAAAAAATAATAGCCACAGAGTATGTTTGAAGCGCTTGATGCAATGGCAGCAGCGATATTGATGAAACAACTGCGTTGACTGCAACATAGACCACAGCAAAAAGAAGAACTTTATATACAAATTATTTATATTGCTATATACTTATACTTATACAACAAACCAAAACACAGACATACACAGCAACATACATCTAGACATACACACATACAAGAATATTATTAGTGTAAATGAAGAGAAAAATTCGAAGCAAAAACCTATGATGAGCTGTCACTGATAGTCAGAATGCGAATGCCGGTAACAGTTACAGTTTAAAGTACGTGTTGTTAGTTCAAATCGTATAGTCATATACATATTAGTAACGGCGACGTCTGCTGTATAGTCAAATGAAATTCAGTGTGCACCATTGTTGATTACTATGATAGCACGTACATGAGAATTATGGTGATTATCCGTACCATATGTGTATGAATAACGGGTGACACGTCAGATCAATTTGTCAGACATCACTTCTTAAAATTCTTAAACGACTTCATATGAATATACATACACGGCAAAAAGTTGGTCTTAATGAAGCAAAGTCAAATAAAATTAAAGCATTTACAAAAAATTACAGATAGAACATAAAAAGGCATGAAAATATTGCGTAAATTACAAAATTTAATGTAATGAAATTAAAAAAAAAAGCAGTAAACAATACACTTTATAAAACATTTTCTTATAACGTTTAAGTCCTTAATTTATATACAAACAAAAAGAAGAATGATTTAAATAACATACTTATTAGTGAAAAAAAAAACTATTTACATATATAATTGACGGCCATATAAGCTACAATAATAAATGGAAAAATTAACTTTAAAACCTAAAAAAATTTATAAATGTTTAACGAAATCTTAACATATAGACTAACAGAAGTAATGATCGTGAAAGTACAACACTCAAATGCATAACAAAGCAACAACAACAACAACAACACAATGTTTGAATGTTCAAATCTAGTGACCGGCTCATTAACATCATGATTTGTTACGGGATAGGTGAATTCGCGAGTTCGTTATGCTTAAATTTACAACTGGAGAGAGGGTTGCGATTTCATATGTATTTTATTTACTGTTTGACCATAAGACACGTATGAGCTTCTAAAATTCCAATTGTATTTATGTTCATATTTTGTAATACCCACATAGCACACTAAAATCCATTTAAATAAGGGTCAATGAAAGAAAGATAATTATGTCAATAAAAACGAGTCGCTAAATTTTTAACCTAAATTATATAATTTTTAAGTTTAACTGGAACAAAATGCTTGCACGAAGTACCGCACAAAAATAAATACATTAATAAGTATAAACGACTGGTCCCCCAAATATTATCATGAAAATAAATGCTAAATTCTTTCAAAAACAAATCTTAAGACATCACAAAAACAGCGTTCTCTTTTTTTATTCTAATGTAATTGCTTTTAGCGGCTAATACGAAAGAACCTGCAATCAAACAGACAATTTTCTTAATCCCGTTTTAAATAGCAAAATGAACGAAAATTCCAAAAGATACATTTGTTTATGACCTCTATTTAACATCACAGTTGTATTGAACCCGTAGAAATTAAAGCATATGTATAATTTAAAAAATCAAGAGTTTTTTTTAATGAACGTTCACAAAACTCATTTTAGTTTACAAACAAAAATATATTAATAACTGAAAACAAAGTAAAATTGTTAGTCATATTCATAAGATTTGATAATTCGTCAAACTTTTAAAACACGTCGAAATGCAAGATAATGCTTAACAAAAACTACTCTTATAAATGTTTTCTGGTTAATATTACAACAAGCAACCATTTAAATTATGTTTTTATCAGAATCTTTATACAAATTTATATGTAAATTTAAAATGCTATATACATGCAATACATATACGCTACAAAAAATCACAAATGCGTACGTACAATACTGTACTTTTATGATTTCTTATGTACAATTTATACCTAAATCAAAAGTAATAAATAAAATGAATGTCTGTAATTAGCTGAATTCATCAACAATGAAAGTAACCCTATTACTAAATGCTTATGGTATTATCAATAAACAAATAGATAACGAAACGAAAAATACATGTTCATGTTAAAATTACATTAAAACTCAAAAATACATTTTGCTTACATATGTACCACTTATGTTGAATCCGTTAACTCGGCATTTATAATGAAAGTGCATTTTTATTTTTTTCTAAGTAAATGAGGCTCCTACTAGCTGCTCGGTTAGTTAGTTAGTTAGTTGATTAAGCTAGAATGTTTGTTGTCGTTGGTGGGCGGAATGAGGATTTATGATTTATGTAGGTGTTTAGAGCAATCAATTGGCATCCTATGCCATTAAATGCGTAAGGTAATCCGTAATTCGCATTGAATACTTGGAACTTTGCCATGATACACATACACATGTGTGTATGTAAACAACCGCATGCATATGTATGTACAGTAGAGTGCATCGATTTGTATGGGCCCAAAAAAATTCAAAAATGGTAACCCATTTTCGTAATCTGTGGTCAATTCTAAGATGTTTTCACGAAGAAACCATAGTTCTAAAATGAATTCCTGGTTCGCGCTTTTTGATTTTAAAAATTCATTTTTTTTAAATATGTATATCTTGACATAATTGAATCGGGAAATCGTTATTCCATAGACGAAAATTATATTTAAAGGACATTTGGTCCTTTGTTTCTGTGAAATTTTAAAAGTCCTGGTCCTAACAAGAGTATTGACACCAAGTTTGGCAGGATCGGCTTATAAACACCCAAGATATAAATGTTCAAAAAATTAATTTTGTAACTCAAAAAGCGCGGACTACGAATTCATATTAGAGCTATGGATTCTTCGTAAAAACATCTTAGAATTGACCATAGATTACAAAAATGGGTTGGCATTTTTTGTGAAAAAAATCGATGCACTCTAATGTACATTGTTATGGCTAGTACGTATGAACCAACATTTTTTCCATTCTACACGCAACTTCAATATGTTTAAGATGTTTTTATACCAGGGCATCAAATCGAAAAGAATATCGGTTTCAGCTACGGTTTCGGTTATGTTCGCATTTGGGTTTTCGGTTATGCAAAATATGTGTATATCGGTTACGTTACGGTTACCGGTTTTTTAATGTTTCGGATTCGAAATACCGGTATGATTTCAGTTCACAAAAAAATATTAAATATGTAAAAGATATGTAAATTTGAAAACAAATGTTCACAATTGTAGAACCTTTTATTGACCTCAATAAAAAAATTAAATTTGGGCAGAAATAAAAATTAGATTAAGTTTTAAGAAACGATGATAGCACATTAGCAACATAATTATATTTTATGCTTGGCCAAACCGAAATTAACCGTTTTGCATGAATCGATTTCTTAACGGTTATATCGGTTTGAATAATTTGGGTTTTTCGGTATCCGTATAATAAAAAAGTGTTGTATAGGTTACGGTTTCAGTTCCGGTTATTAATTTCAATCGGTTAATATCGGTTAGCGGTTACGGTTATGGTTACGGTTTCATCCCTTTTTTATACACTGTCCGTGGAAAATGGGCAAAAAAGCGTATAAAAGTTTTGTAAAATCTATGTAATAGGCAGAAGGGGGCGTCAGAATCAACATCTGAGTCGATTAAGCCCTGTGTGTACGTTTGTCTGTTTGTTTGAATGCCTCGGTCTGAGAGACTATAAGAGCTAGAGATTTCAAATTTCGGTATGTAGGTTCTTGGACACCGGGTGCAGATCAAGTTTCTTTTTAAATTTGGATCGTATATCTATATCATATGGATGTTTTAGGAACAATTGATAGAAAATATAGAATTAATAAACAAAATTCTATTGTTTCTGGAGGTACCTCAGTAACGAAATTCACAGATTGGTTATTTTTCATTGTCTTATACATCCTGACTGATTATTGCTTAAATCGGTCTACAATATCATATGGATGTCATAGGAACTACTGATTGAAAATTAAGATTTAGTATGGTCATCTTTGTGGTGTCTGGAGATCTTTCAACTAAGCTCGCAGATAAGAAAATTTTGGTAAAAGTCT
>JBAMBJ010003503.1:0-88278 GCA_037043495.1 Drosophila recens
GCTTCTCTTATGCCAGCGCGGTAAAATCAGGCATAAACAAACCAACTCCTTCAACATCGCTCCCAAATGTAATCCAAGCAGAGCCAAACTTGGCAAGCGTTCAGCAGCAGCCTCAAAGCTCGATAGAAATGATGATTTTCAGTCTGCAACAAAGTATGATGGACTTTGTATCCTTTATGAAAACAACTATGCAAAACCTTATGCAAAATCAAAACACATTGATACAGATGCTTGCATCTCAACAGTCAAAATAATCAATGGCGGCCCTAAGAATTTCAATGTGGAACGCAAACGGTGTTTCACGGCATAAACTTGAGCTAACTCATTTTCTATACGACAAACACATCGACGTAATGCTGCTCTCAGAGACGCATCTCACAAACAAATACAACTTCCAAATACGCGGTTATTTATTCTACGGCACAGATCATCCGGATGGAAAAGCACACGGTGGAACGGGTATTTTAATTAGAAACAGAATCAAACATCATTTTCATAAGAGATATGCAACAAACTATTTGCAAGCTACATCTATAAACTTACAATCGGGCAACAGCAACCTTACTATTGCCGCAGTATACTGTCCTCCAAACTTTGCAATCACTGAAGCTCAATTCATGCAATTCTTCAGTACACTGGGGAATCGTTTTATAGCAGCAGGAGACTACAATGCGAAGCACACGTATTGGGGCTCTCGCCTTGTGACCCCCAAGGGCAAGCAGTTATATAACGCAATAATACAACTAAGAAACAAACTCAACTATGTCTCCCCGGGTAAGCCTACATACTGGCCATCAGATCCTAATAGGAAACCAGACTTAATAGACTTCGCTGTGACAAAAAATATTCCACGCAATCTGATAAATGCCGAAGTACTTTCAGACCTATCATCCGACCATTCGCCCGTTCTAATCAACTTTCTTCAATGCCCGGAACTTGAAGTATATCCAAATAGACTCACTACACACAGGACCAACTGGCTCAAGTACAAGAAATATGTAAGCTCTCACCTCGATCTAGCCCCACAGTTCAACACCGAAGCTGACATCGACTGCTCTGCTGATTTACTGAAAAATATACTCGTCTCTGCAGCCAAGATCTCTACACCGCAAAGCGTGACTACACAGCACAACCAACAAAAAACCAATCTTCAAATTGAACAACTTGTTCTGGAAAAGAGAAGACTGAGACGCGACTGGCAGTTACATCGCTCGCCATCTACTAAGCAACGGCTTAAAGATGCCTCACGCAGGCTCAGCAAAGCTCTAAAGCGTGAAGAAGCGGATGCCCAGCGCCGGTACATACAGAAATTATCGCCAACCAGCACAAAGCACCCATTGTGGAGGGCTCATCCAAATCTAAGTGCGCCAATCGAAACAGTAATCCCTATAAGAAACTCTTCAGGCTCCTGGGCCAGAAGTGATAAAGACAGGGCCAACACATTTGCTGCTCATCTGCGTAATGTGTTTCAACCAAATCCAGCAACTAACTCTTTTGTACTACCACCTTCTCCAACTCAAACTGCAGCCGATTCCGTGCCATCTGAGCTTCGCCCAAGCGAAATTGCAAAAGTCATCAAAGAGCAAATGAAACCAAAGAAGGCTCCAGGGTATGATTTAATTACTCAAAAAATGATTATTGAACTTCCCAACTGTGCCATTTGCCTCATTTGTAAGCTTTTCAACGCGATCATAAGACTGGGATATTTCCCTAACAAATGGAAAAAATCTATCATTATTATGATTCCGAAACCAGGAAAAGATCATACAATGCCATCATCGTATAGACCAATAAGCCTACTACCCTGCATGTCAAAACTATTTGAAAAATGTCTCCTGTTGCGCATAATTCCTTATCTGAGAGCACACAATGTAATCCCAGCACATCAATTTGGCTTCAGAGAAAAGCATGGAACTATCGAGCAAGTCAACCGGATAACATCAGAAGTACGTACTGCATTCGAGCATCGGGAATACTGCAGTGCGATATTTCTTGACGTCTCTCAGGCCTTTGATAGAGTGTGGCTTGACGGCCTCATGCACAAAATCAAAACGACACTCCCTGTTTACACCCACAAGCTACTCGAGTCGTACCTCTACTATAGAGTCTATGCAGTGAGATGCAACGTTACTACGTCTGACGACCACATAATTGAAGCTGGAGTTCCTCAAGGCAGCGTACTGGGGCCAACCTTATACGTCATTTATACATCGGACATCCCTACAAACGAGCGCCTAACAACATCCACGTTTGCTGACGATACCGCGATCCTAAGCCGTTCTAGATGCCCTATTCAAGCAACATCAAAACTAGCTGATCATCTTGTGGAAGTGGAGAAATGGCTTTCAGACTGGCGTATTAAAATAAACGAACAAAAGTGCAAACACGTAACGTTTACCCTCAACAGGCAAACCTGCCCTCCGCTAACTTTGTATAACACTCAACTCCCCCAAGCTGATGTAGTAACGTACCTTGGCGTCCATCTTGACAGGCGGCTCACTTGGAATGAACATATTAAAGCTAAGAAAACGCACTTAGCTCTGAAGTCCATTAACCTTCATTGGCTTTTAAATGCTCGATCTCCCCTTTGCTTGGACTACAAGGTCCTATTGTACAATTCTACTCTAAAACCAATCTGGACCTACGGCTCGCAGCTATGGGGAAATGCGAGCAACAGCAGCATTGATATCATTGAGCGAGCACAATCCAAGATCCTGAGAACTATCACTGGGGCACCATGGTATGTTCGGAACGAGAACATCCTTAGAGATCTTAACATTGTAACCGCGAAGGATGAAATAGCAAAACAGAAGGCGAACTACAACATCAAGCTATCTTCACATCCAAATCTTCTTGCAAGGCGTCTAACTCGGGTTTGCAATCGAACCCGCCTCCACCGCAACGACCTCCCAGCCCAGCAGTAATATATCGGGGCCCCCAGACCTTAATCAGTCGTCAAGACTGTAAATAAGTTATAATTATAAGATTTTTTAAACTTGCTGTTAGTCCCGATAAGGAGAAGATCCAGCAAATAAAAGCAAAAGTATAAAAAAAAAAAAAAAAAAAGTTTGCTGTTGGCTTAAGATGATAATTAATACAAATCAAAAGTACTTTCAAAGCTATACAACCAAGTAATTTAATTTATGTCAAAATATCGCTAATTTTTCCCATTGTGCAGTTGTTGAAATACTTGCAACGATAATTGATACGAGTATCTCAAGAGCAGGTGGCAAAAGCGGCACAACTTTAGCCGCAAAGTGCCAGCAAGTATGCAGCTGAGTCTTATCTGCAGTCAGTTATTACTGAACGTCCGTCAGTCCGTCAGTCAGTCAATCAGTCAGCTAGTCAATCAGTTCTTCTTTTCGCCTGAAATCACTTTAACTTGCTAAAACATGCGTGAAAATGCCGTCCAAGAAACTTTGCCTGTGTTGCAAGCTAAAGTTGGACATAAATTAAATCTATACGAGTTAAATGTACACATCACTATATAAACACAACTTGGCCAATCTGTTAAGTCTGTCTTACCATGTTAACCATGTTGCATACGGTATATTAACCTTGACGCACCTCGTGGCCGAATTTGTGTGACTAACCCAATTTTCATCCACTTTGAGCCAACCATCTTCTCGAGATGCATTCAGTTTGATTGAGACCTTTTCATGTGTGACTGCTTGAGTTGAATGCATTTCGCATTCTCTCTTTCTCTCTCTCTCTGGCATAAGCCGAGGTATTTTTTTGCTCTGCTAAACAAACATTAAATATTTACCTTTGAATATTGCAGATACTCGAATGACGAGAGATGCTTCGACAAGACTTTACTCTGCCAATGTTCTTCATTCTTTGGGAAATAATAATAAATAAATCCTTAAATGGCATTTAAATGTTGAATTTATTTTTGGAAACTGAAATGCAAATGGGCACAAAACAAACACACACATGTGCATATACCTTTTAAATCCTTTTAGATGTCATTAAAATGATGATTTTTTTGGGCGTTGCTTTTAATCCTTTTGAAACTGAAACTGAAATTTTAATCTCTCTAATTGCTTATCAATCACTACTAAATACCTCAAAAAACTGTGGCTAAACTGTAGGCGAATGTATTTAAAATGTAAAAAGACTACCTTAGTGAGTCGAGAAAATGTATTCATTTCATCCTAGAGTTTATTATTGTAAAAACATTGTTTGTTCAGTTGGGCAAACAACCAAAAGGATTCCAAAATAGGTATACATAATTATGATTTATTTTTTTAAACTCGTATTATTTAATACTTTGCTGAACTTCTGCATATCAACAACTGAGCCTGCCGTTTTCCTCATAAATTCGTATGCAATTGAAAATACGTTTCTGTTGTTCTGCTTTAAATTTTGGTCAGATAGATCTACTCACATGTGGCTCAGTAGACTAGAGGGCTAAATTTTGATTTATTAGCTTCACTTGGAGCAATGCACTTGGATCCATCGATGATTGATGGAGGCGTCGAGCACATCAATCATGTGCCGTACACTTTAACGATAATTCGATTGATTACACAGAGCTCTACGAGTAGCATCTTTGACTTTGACTTTGACTTTGACTAAGACTATGCTGCATTTGCAATGAACTTGCGCACTAAACTTGCTCCCAACATGGTTTGCTTTGATTTTGTATGCACAATGCGGAAAAGTGGAAAAGCGGAAAAAAGGCGACCAATGCCAGGCAGGGATCAAAGTGCATAATATTGTGACGGTGACTGCATCAGAGATTTTTATTTCCGCGAGTTGCTTTGCAGTGGTTGCTACTGTCTTTTTTTCGGGTACTCGAATGGCATAACTGAATAAACATTTTCCCGAAACACACACACACACACACCCACACAGAGTCACCCCGTGGGTTTTTCCGATTTTCCACAGTGCGAGCGGTTCTTAAATTTGACAGAGTCTCGTTGTGTTTTTGTTTCTCTGTTTCTCGATTGTCTGTATTTTGTCGTTCTAAAAAGCAGCTTTTGATGTTTTTCTCGCTGGTCGCCGCCTCTGCTTAAAGCTATTTTAAAATGATTGGCTTTTATGTCAATATGGATCTTACTTGTCTTTGCATTTTGTTTGCTTGCCGCTTGTTTTGGCATCTGTTTTTATTTTTATTTTCTTTATTTTGCTGCTCCCATACTCCTTATGCTTTTTGAGTGCCCCAATAAAGCACAATAAATACAGAGATAAATTTTTATACATTCTTTGGCTGACTGGCATTTCTGCCAGCAGGCGAATGTCGCGAATTTCTTGTTGCTGTCGTATTTTAATAGCTCACAGAAATGTTGTTCCAGGCAATTTGAAATGTTCTTAAATAGGGGGGAGCTATTGTCAATTTCTACTAGAACTTTAAGTGTGGTCGGTCATATCACTCTCGCCAAGCATTGCCAATGAAATTAATTTCGGTTTCCCGCCTCCCTTTCCATTCCATTCCATCAGGACAACCTTCGAGAGCAGCCGGTGCTTTATTGGTAAACGGTCTGCCATAAATCTTACATTGCACATGTCGGTAAAGCCGAACCCAAAACCGAATTAAATTAAAACGGCAGCTTCTTCTTCTGTTTCTGCCTCGAGGCACAAATCAAATTTTCACACCGTTGCGCTGCAAAAGAAAAAACAAGTGGGAAAGGTTATAGTCGAGCTCTGGACTATAGGATACCCGTTACTTACTTAAATAAATGTAAAATATTTTTTATTGCATACTTTTAGGCAGTTATATTGCTTAAAAGCTTTAATCAGCCATTGCCACCTTTCTATTTGTCCGATCTTGTGACGATTTAAAAGGATGATAGGTAATAATAGTAGTTAACGTTAATTAGTTAAACGGACGGACAGACAGACGGACATGACTATATCGACTCGGTTGTTGATTCCTTCTCCCTGTTACATACATTGCAACGAATTCAATATCCCCTTTTACTTATTTTTTAAGTAACGGGTATAATAAATGTTTCCCAAGTCGAGTTGTGTCTACGAAAATCACATTTGCAATAAGTTGTGGAAAACTGAAGCGTAAAAAAAGCATTCGTCACTAAATTTTATTCCTAACATTTTGCAATGGAGGTGGCGAACTTGAAATAATTGTTCGCACATAAATTTCCAGGCTACCTTCAAAAAAAGAGCACAAAAAACAAAGGAGGAAAAAAATGAAAGAAAATACAAAAAAAAACATGAGGGTTAAAATATAAGAGTTTTGGGTTTGATTTTGAATTCGATTTGTGGCCAGCAGGTGGGCGTAGCAGTGGGCGTGTCAGTTAGTCAGGCAAGTGCGTTAAAAGTAGCACGCACAATTGATTTAGCCAAATTTATGGCACACATGCGGCGTATACGTAATGTCTGTCAGAGCGTGTACGCCCCGTGGCATGCAACACATGTTTTAATGCCCTTCGCGGAGTTTTTGTAATACGTATCTATGTGTGTGTGCACGGCATAATTAACGGCGGAAATATATATACAATTAAAAAAAACATTTTTTTGAAATCGTGATTTAAATAGATCAAAATGAAATTATAGAGCATGCAAATCATTGATGTCTATGATTTCTAGATTATTATTATTTTGTGTATAAATATTATCATAACATACTAGTTTAATATGATGTGGAAGTAATGATAATTATTATTAATTAATCTTATGACTATTCTTTTTAATTTCATATGTTTTGAACCATTTTCATACTTTTTGGAAACTAGGTCTGATAGAGTATTACAACTTTTTCCAACTCCAAGAAAGTTATTCACTTGTGACAATCTTTAAATGAAAGTAAATTGCATGTTCCACATCCATCGGCCTTCATATCTCCGCATCACTCTGCTTTGAGCTGCGGCAATAAAATCAAAGTCATAAAAGCTAATGAGCCCAGGCAGAAAACAAAAAAGAAGCAAACATAGAGAATTCTTTTTGTTGTTGTTGGTTAAGACAGCCACGCCCATTGCGCCTCATCCAGCCGCTACATAATGAAAATCGTGGACATATTGCAAGGACTCGGCTACCTAAGAAGGAAATGACATAAAATTTACGCAAATTGTTGTTGTTGTTATTGCTATGAGCGAGCATAAATTTGCTGGAAATATAAACAAATGTCCAGAGAGAGGATGGGAATGCGAGTCAGCAGCTGATTTATGCGCTGATAATAAAATGAAATTGTTGCGCATACGCCTCGTTGCCCCGATAAATACTCAATGTTGGGGAATGAGAAAAAAACACGCACATACGATTGAATTGTATGTCATTTAGACAAAACGACCATTTATAGTTGTCACAAAGCACCAAATTCGTATAATTGAAATTCAAAGTACACAGCAAAAAGCCGCATCATGGACTCTGAGAACGAAGGTCAGAGAAAAGCGGGGAATAATCCTGTGGACAGTTCCTTTTTCGATACACTGTGGCCGCTGATACTCAACGAGAATCCGTGCCAACTGGAAAGTGAGTCTGCAGAATATTTTGTGCCACGCCAAACATTTGATCAACTCCATTGGCATTCGATGTTGAGCAAAGTGGGCTATCCGGGCTACGAGACGCCACAGGATCTGCTCTGTTGTGGGGCAGCCAAAAGACAGGCCGAGTCCGAGGAGGAGGCCGAAAGGGCCGAGAATAAAGCCGCCGAGCTGCAGACCGCAGCTGCTCTTGGGGACTATGAGAAGTGTGGCTCGCAGGTAGGCGTATTGATATTACAAGAAATTAGATCGATAATATGTCGATATGAGGAGAATATTATTTTTACTTGATAATTTAGACAAACAACGGCAATAATTTTGATATTAATATGTCGGTAAGCTAAGCTGATTAAGCTATCCATGGTTATGCGATTTAAATGTGTATTATATTTTTTCCTTTTATAATAATAAAATAAAAAGATATTGATATTATCTTCGGATAAAAATATCGCTCAAATATATATTAATCAGAGAAAAGAATAGATTTTTAATGAACAACCCTAACTCCAACTCACAGGGCATTCGGCGGGTGGACAAGGAGGTGAAGCATCTGCGCCAGCAAGGCGAGCGTCGCCAGAAACTGGCCTATGACTTTGCCAATCGCAAGTATCCCTGGACAATGCAGACGCCCTCGCACGAATTGGGCTTTATGCTGACACCTGAGCTGCGAGCCGCATTCAGCTGCCCCATGGAGCGAGAGATACTGGAGGCCATCTATCACTACAACTGCAAGCTGATGCTGATTGATGCCAGCACCGAGATCTGTGTGGAGGACTTCAAGCGCTGGGTCAAATTTCGACCCTATGTGCAAATGCTGGTGCTCGTCCGCTGTCCACGGGTCGAGCGGCATGTCCAGCTGCTGAATGTCTTCCAGACCATGTTGATCGAGGAGAATGCTCTCAACACGTGGCACCAGGAACTGCAGAGCTCCCTCCGCACTGGCCTCAAGGAGGCCCAGAGTCGTGACCTCTTCAAAAACTGTGCCGATGCGTTTGTTTTCATATTTTCACGTTATCGCGGTATTTGCACTTGCGATACTTTCAAAATTTTGCGCCTTATGTAAATTGTTAGCTAGCTTACGCCAAGCAAAAAATACTAAAAAAAAGAATTGTTACGACTTCAAGATTTTACACAGAACGAAAAGAGTCAAATAAACTCTAATTAAGCATCTGAGATTCTTAATTAAATTTTCCAAATTAATAATGATGAATCATCATATAAGAAGTCAAAAGAAGATTTTAAAAAAGTGTCAAGGTAAATTTCCTAAATGAATAAAATAAAATAATACAAATTGAATGCAGACTCAAATAAGATGTCAAGCGGTGATAGAATAAACAAAATACTCGATCTGTTCTCACTGTGTATTAGCCTTGCAATTGACAGCAAATTGGCCAAGTTCGTCTGAGGTTTTTCGTTGCCTAATGCCCTCCAATTAATGTCTGCCATAACGCCTCAATGCCAGTCAATGCGAAATGCGCTCAATTTGCAATGAACATGCACTTCCTGCCACTCAAGGGGTCAGGATGAGGGAGGTAGGAACTGAGAGAGAGAGGGAGGGGCAACAGGTTGCAACTGTTTGCAACTGTTTGCTGCGGAAGCAATTCAGCATGAGTTGCAGTCAAATTGGTCGGATATGAATGTCTCAATACGGGACTTAACACGGTCTGTCAGAAGTGTCAAACGTTGGCTGTCTTGGTTATTAGCCTCCTCCTTCTTCTCCTCTGCCTAACTTGGCCAACAAACAGTTCATACTCGTATTTCATTCAGTTATGAGTATTTGGCAAAACGAATAAAATTTACGCGCAAATCCCCAACAAATTACAACAAAAGCTTAACAAACTTGAAACTGATTATAAAAGTTGCTGTGAAAAAAGGAAACCCTGCAAGCCAAATCAACAGTGCGGCAACTCTGGGAAATGAAGAAGGAAGAAGAAGAAGAAAGAGAAAAAGAAGAAGGAGAGGGAGAAATTGCTGCTGCTTCAGCTAAAAATTGAGTTTGAGTGCGTTTATTGTTGTTTAAAAGTTTTTGCTACTTAAACAAGTACACATATAAACATATATTTGTACGTATGTATGTACGAATACCTTGCTTCCATATAACAGCCATAATTCTCAATATATTTTTGCTTTTGGCATTTTAAAAGCAGCCTTGTCATAGCGATAGGATCTTTAACTTTTCATCTAATAAACGAACGCGCAAAGTTCTCTTTCAGGCAATGGCAGCATTTTGAATTGGCGATAAGAAGCAATGATAAAGGTGAGAGATTGTGGTAGGAGAGAGGGAATACCTCTACTGCAATTTCTATAAATAAATACCAGTTGTTTGACAGACATTTGCGACTTCTGGCGACTCCTGGCTAGTGTTATTTCGCTTGGATTTGCAGGGGCAGATGGAGATGGAGTCGGAGATGCATTCTATCTATCTGCGATCTTGCATTACCTAGACAAAAGAGAGGATGGGGCAAACCCCATACGAAAACCTGTCCCCATCTATGCAAATGAATCTGGTTATTTACAAAACGTCGATTGTTGATTGCCAATCAACAGAGTTCAGTTCTCGCTCGAACGCTATCAGCAACAGTTGTCGGCTCTGAGTTCTGATGGCCAACTTACAGATTCTAATCCTAATTCTGTTTGGACTTTGCCTGCGCTTCGTCGTGCCACAGCGCTTACCGCCAAATGGTTGCAGCATCATCTTTCAGTACGAGTGGATGGGAGATCATTGGATTGGACATATTTCACCCAATTTGACAGATTCCCAAGTCCATGATGTTGACTGGAAAGTGGAATTTTGCTGGCTTGCCGAAAATAATGTAAGCTAATCCAAAGTCGTTATCACTTCATTCTCAATTTGATGAGTATCTTTTCCTCATTTGTAGCCAGGAACTGTGAGTCACCTGGAGCCGTATCCGGCGTCGGTTCTGCAGCGCAGGAATGGACGCGGAAGTGGTGAGGTTCTTGTTCACTTCGATGACTTTAAAGATGTGGTTCCAAAGATCACACTGATCGAAATCAATGGCCAAGAAATCTGCACAACTAGCTCTTGTGAGCATAAATGTAAGTGGTTGATCTTCCTTCATATCTTGCAATGTGTAAAAGATTCTGTTTGACACACAGAAGAACGTGCTCATCGCATATTCTTATTCTAACTGTCCGGTTTCTGCTTCTGAATAAATTAATTGTTTCAAGCATCCGTAATCATTAACGATTCAATTGAATTTGCAATTGCTGCCGTAACTTGTTTGCTTTTACATATAGCAAAACAGTTTCTATATTCACATTATGAGCAGACAACTTATTATACTCTTCAAGAGTGCATTACTATTCATTCTGTCTGTATGATCGCCTAAAGAATTAAAGAAAACAAATGTCTCCCCTAAAAAATTGGCGAAAATCGATAATAGCACCCACAGTTTTAAAGTTAGAACGTTCTTTTTGGTGCTGAATATTATATTTAATTTATATTTATTATTTGAACCAACCGCAAAGAGCTCGGATGAATTTAACTATAGTTATGGCTGGCTTAAGTTGGCTAGCAACGCCAGCGCCTAACTGTATGCAGTATTTTTTATGCCGTAGAAGATAATTTACGTACAGTCGAACTTCCCTAACTCGAATCACCATTATCCCAGAAAAAAGTTCGAGTTAGGGAGACTTCGAGTTAGGGAATTTTTTTTTTACTTGTTTAAATGAAACTACAATTTCATTCATTCATAAATACATTTCAAATATAAAACTTTTCTTGTTATTTTCAACAAAAAAAAATTCCAGTTTGTTCAAGACCTGTCGATATTCTCAAAAATAGGTTATATCGTTCTTTTCAGTTCCCAATTCAAATGACATAATTAATTTTCCATTTTTTAATATTATAACTAATAAAAACTGTTTTCGATGAGGCACTCTATTTTTCAGCCACTTTAATTTTTTGGTCTACTTCTGAATTTCTTAACAAATAAGTTTAAAGATTTCTTAAAGAGATAAACATTTTAATACACATGCTAGTGTCATTGTAAATAATCTTGAGCTGAAGCGCTGACAAAGAAGTACATTACGACGTCTTTCCTAAAGCAATTTCACAAGCTTAAGTAATTTTTGATGTAATATTCTATCATATAACATCACCGTATGTTAATGTTCATCAATATAACATATCCAAACGAGCCGGTAACAAAAGCATAAAATATAAACGAAAAAAAAAATCAAACTTTATTGGGAATTTTCCCGAAAAATTCGACTTAAAATTCGAGTTAGGGAAGTTCGAGTTAGGGAAGTAGAATTGTATGAAATTTGCTCAGTAAACGCTATTGCCACTCGATTTAGTTCGAATTAGGGAAGTTCGAGTTAGGGAAGTTCGACTGTATATATGTAAATTGTGTGAGGAGTATCTCATTTTTGGATTCTCAACTATTTCGATCTAACTTGTTTTCTTCATTTAAAGAATATCCCTTTACTTTAATTCTTGAAGCGTCCAGTTCATCAGCGACTCGACAGCTGCACATGTCTTTCGCATCTAGCTCGGGAGTCTTTTACGCTGCGCCAGAACCACACTTAGAAACTGCGTCATTCAACAGTTACAAAACTCTTGATTCGCCCAGGACCGACTTGAAAGAGAGTTTGTCCGCGGATTCCTCACATTCCGGCGAAGATTTTCACTACTCTCAGTTGGCGAGAAGAAACCGCAAGCAACCTTTCGGAATCGGTAAAGAGAGTTTTCCCCCACATTTTTCCTCACATTCCGGCGGAAATATTAACTACTCTCAATTGGCGAGAAGAAACCGCAAACAACCTTTCTTAATTGTTGAATCGCGCCAAGAGCCAGGAGCAGCGGAGTGTGGCGTGGAGGGATTCAGTGAGTTGCAGATTGGGGGACAAAGCGTATCGAGAGGCCAGTATCCTTGGCTGGCGGCCCTTTATCACGACACGAGCTTGGATCCCTCAACGACAGAGTTGGCCTACAAATGCGTGTCCACGTTGATCTCGGGACGCACAGTGATAACGGCGGCACACTGCATCTATGGATTGACTCCGGCTCAGTTGAGGGTCTATGTGGGCCGCCATGATGTGACGGTCCATCCGGAGAAAGATGCCACACTGATGGCCGTGGAGAGTGTGAAGACGCATCCGGACTTCAACGGCAGCCTCTCGCCCGACTCGGACGTGGGTCTCTTGGTGCTCACCGAGCATGTCCGATTTTCAACTAATGTGCGTCCCATCTGCCTGTGGAGCAGCAGCACCTCGTCGGACATCGATGACAGCGAAAAGATGGTCGTCGCCGGTTGGGGCAACGATGGCAAAAGCCCACAGCCAACGAGTTTGCCCATGAGAGTCGATGTGAGACCCGTCTCCAGAGAGGAGTGTCTGCGGGGAATGATCACGGCCAGGGACTTCCTCACACCTCGCACGCTCTGCGCGGGGAATAGTCAAGGACACGGTCCTTGCTTGGGCGACTCGGGGGGAGGATTGATGGTGCTGCGCAACAACCGCTGGATGGTGCGGGGAATCGTCTCGTTGGCTCAGCGAGTGGGCGACGGATGCGATTTGTCGCGATTCGCCATCTACTGTGATGTGGCCAGGCATCTGAGCTGGATTGAGAAGAATGTGGTCAGATAAGAAGTCAGCTAGCAGTTATGATAATGTTAAAAAAATAACGAAAAAATACATAAATTATTATAGCCAGAAGTCGCTCATAACTAATAGTCAACATAAATAATCTGCTCACATCAAAGACAGAAAAAAAAATACATCGGGTTGGTTTCTAACTCAACTTGATACAAACATTTTTATTTATTTTGTGTTGAAATAACTCTATTGAATAACATTTTAGTGGTTTGTTTGAAATTAATAAATAATATCACAGATTTCGTATATTTGTATCTGCAGATATTTATAAATGCCAAAATAAAATTGAACAATTGAATGTTTAAGAGTTGTGTTTAAAAAACCAATAAATAATTAACATATTCTGAACTTGAAACGCTATGTTTTTTGATTTCAATTAAATGAAAAAATAAAAAATAAAAAAGAAAAATAAAATAAAATAAAATAAAAAGCACATTGGATGTTTTTTTTTTTTGGAAAATGGTCATGAAAATCTAAAAAAAATGTCTTGCTTGAGAAATGACAGCAGAAAACATTCAACGAATTGGAATGTGAAATTTCAATGTACTCCATGTGTCCAAGTTTATCACTTATTTGTGTTTGGCTGTGGCTTTAGCATCTCTAGCACTTTATCTATTAAGTGAGTATAAAATGAGTAAGTTGAGAACTTGGCTTAAGAGCAAGGGGAATACCTCTGACGCAAATTCATAAGCAAGTGAATTCCACTAGCGAATTCAAAGCAACATGGAAAACCAGTTTATAGGCAAGACAGAGAGAGAGAGAGAAATCAAAATATAAACAAAAACAGCCGTAAGCTGATTAGAGTGAAAGCACGTTTCATTCAAGCAAATACATTAATCAGAGCTGAATCACCGACATATGTATGCACATATATATACACATTTATATATATAATATTTTTGACCCATGAACCGGCTATTTTTATGTTTGCATAATCTAAACGAAAGGGGTGATTGGGCAAAGCCCCAATGAAATACCTGTCCTCAACAGAAACATCATCTAAACAAATAGCAGAGAGAGAGAGAGAGAGAGGGATAGAACAAGAGAGGAAGAGATCGAATGGGAGAGTGAGATCAATCGGGAATTTCACAAAACGTCGATACGAGATGATGTTGATTCGTCTGAGTTCAGTTCTCGCTCGAACGCTATCAGCGACAGTTGTCGGCTCTGAGTTCTGATGGCCAACTTACAGATTCTAATCCTAGCCCTGTTTGGACTTCGTCTACGATTCGTCGTGCCGCAACGCTTACCGCCAAATAGCTGCAGCAATATCTTTCACTATGAGCGGCAGGGTGACCATTGGATTGGACATGTCACTCCCAATCAGAATGGACTGCGCGATGTTACCTGGAAGCTGAAGTTTTCATCGCATGGCGCAGATGTGGTAAGTGAATTACAGGTAGTTATCACCATATCATTCTCTCGCAACTCTCATCTCATTTAGCCAGGCACTGTGAGTAACTTGGCGCCGTATCCGGACAAGGACACGGCTCTGCAGCGTATGCACGATGGCGGAAGTGCCGAGACCTTTGTGCGCTTCGATGACTACGAGGGTGAACTACCGAAGATTGTCCTCATCGAGCTAAATGGCCAAACACTCTGCACAGCCAGTTCTTGTGAGTAAACGGTTTCAGATGAGTCTATTTTTAGCTTTAGATACAAAGAGATAGGAAGGCAATTCTCAAGTCTCAGATACAAAACTAGTTTTGCCTATGAGTTAATTCTTCTCGATCGATCAATAAACAGATAACATAATTGGGACGTAAATTTTAATATTTTATTTTAAAATATTGATAAAATTATAAAAAAACCACACATTTTACTGGGCTTCTAGAAGTCGAGCATCTAAACTTTAGTGTTCTTACTCGTCTTTTGTTGATTTAACACTTTGATTAATTTATACGAATTTCGCCGAATTACGTGAAATCCTAACTGGACACTTGATTGATGGAAAGTATTTATAAACAATGAGCTTCATTAGTGCAAAAAGACCTTAGGCTTTAGCAGTCAATAAGGTGAACAAATATACTTTAAACTCACATAGCTTTTTGGCAACTAAACTGATTTCCAAGCGAAATGACATTTCGATCAAGGTCTCTAGATTTATTCTGCATTCAAAGTAAATATTATTCGTTTAATAGATATTTTGATCCAAAATTTCGATTTTTAGGCAAAGGGCCAATTTTAAATATTAAACTATGACATTTAATCAGCTCCTTAAATTATATTTAATGTTATAATTAAAATGTCATGCCAAGATTAACAAAAATAGGACTTAAAAGTCGCTAGATCAAAAATCAGACCAACTTTCATAACTTTGCTGAAGAATCCGATTTCCAAGCAGGATGTGATATTGATCAAAACTAGTTTCCAAATTTATTTCACATTGCAGCATTATTCATTTTGAAGGAAATTTAAAAAATAATAATAAATTTCTATATTTTAGATGGAGCTCCATCGTCGACAGCTACTCGTCAATTGCACCTTTCTGTTTCATCGACCTCGACAGGGATTGAGGTGTCACAACCAAAAATGGTCGTGTCACAACCAAAAATGGCCGTATCACAGCGTGTGGCAAGTGGTTGCAGCAGCATCTTTCAGTACGAGAACCGGGGTGATTACTGGATTGGACATGTCACTCCCACTCAGAATGGACTGCGCGATGTCAACTGGAAGCTGAAATTTTCCTCGCATGGTGTCGATAGAGTAAGTGAATCCCATATGATTCTCATCTTCTCATCTTAACGCATTTTTATATTAGCCTGGCACTGTGAGTAACTTGGCGCCGTATCCCAACAAGGACACAGCTCTGCAGCGTATGCAGGATGGCGGAAGTGCCGAGATCTTCGTGCGCTTCGATAACTTCGTGGGTCAACTACCGAAGGTTGTCCTCATCGAAATGAATGGCCAAACACTCTGTACAGCCAGTTCATGTAAGTAATTTATGTCTCAGAATAAGAACATCTTTACGAGGCTAAGATCAAGGGACGAAAACATTTCCATGCCCCAAAATTTCTGATATTCAGTTGTGCGACGAACAACATTAAATTAGGCATATAATTTGTTTGGATATGTGTCATATATGTATAAAAAAATGGGAAACTTTGCCTTTTTCAAAATATTAAAAATTAGAGAAAATCGTTGGACCCATTTTCTCTAAAATCGCCAAAGTGTGGGATAAAAACTCCTTTTTCAAATGTAGCATTTTACCTATGTACTTTAGAGCAAAATTTGTAAGATATGCTAAAGAGAGCTTCAAAATACCTTTGGAACGATATATATAAGATATCTGTAGCCTCTGTCGTTTCAAAACTGTGGGGGTTTCAATTATAGCGTTTTTTTATTATAATTTTTTACCTGAGTATTCTTTTCTCATATCCATATATTATCCATGATTTTCTCTTTTTTAGATGCCGCTCCTTCGTCGACAGCAACTCGTCAGTTGCACCTGTCTGTTTCATCGTCGACGCCGACGCAAGAGGTGACACAGCCAGTTTTTAGACCCCAGATTCAGCCACCAAAGACAACATTTTCCGGAGGAAACAACAATCCTTTTCTCACGAGGAGGACCACGAAAAAACCTGTGGAAATTGTGGCAACTCGTCGGGAACCAGGAGCAGAGGAGTGTGGTGTGGAGGGATTCACTGGCCTGCAGATTGGAGGAGAGAACGTGCCTCGGGGACGTTTTCCCTGGTTGGCGGCGCTTTATCACGATACAAACGTGGATCCCACAACGATTGAGTTGGCCTACAAATGCGTGTCCACGTTGATCTCGGGACGCACAGTGATAACGGCGGCACACTGCATCTATGGATTGACTCCGGCTCAGCTGAGGGTCTATGTGGGCCGACACGATGTGACGGTCCATCCGGAGAAGGATGCCACACTGATGGCCGTGGAGAGTGTGAAGACGCATCCGGACTTCAACGGCAACCTCGTGCCGGACTCGGACGTGGGTCTCTTGGTGCTCGCGGAGCACGTGACGTACTCCACCTACGTGCGTCCCATCTGCCTGTGGAGCAGCAGCACCTCGCTGGGCATCGATGACAGCGAGCAGGCGGCGGTCGCCGGCTGGGGCACAGACAGCAGCAACAAGCCGACGCGCTTTCCCACCACGGTCAATGTGAGGCCCGTCTCCAGGGAGGAGTGTCTGCGCGAGATGGTCACGGCCAAGGACTTTCTCACACCTCGCACGCTCTGCGCGGGGAACAGTCAAGGACACGGTCCTTGCTTGGGCGACTCGGGGGGAGGATTGATGGTGCTGCGCAACAATCGCTGGATGGTGCGGGGAATTGTTTCGTTGGCTCAAAGGTCGGGGAACAGCTGCGATTTGTCGCGCTACGTCATCTACTGTGATGTGGCCAGGCATCTGAGCTGGATTGAGAAGAATGTTGTGAGATGAGAAGACAGTTAGCAAACAGCTACAAATAAGTTGAGACAATAAACAATAGCGCTGCCTGTTTAACTTATAATTCCCACGTTTATGTAGAGTGTTGATATCGGAGGGAAGCCCGAGGGGTAAGTTGTGGGCGGAGAGTGTTTCTAATACTTTTCACTCAAGAGTTGCATTCAAAGAGATGCAGTATTTCCAGTTTTCACTTGACTCAACTAACGATTAAGCTAGAGATCGAGACGGAAACTCAGTGCACAAAACTGAGCACCACCAAGCAACGCTCAGCCACCTCTAAACACCGCTCAGCTGGTTGCTGTTTAGTTATATTCGCCCATTGATGCATGTCGCGTGTGCTCTTAGAAAATAAGCCGAGTTTTTTTTTAATTTCCATTGGAATTTGCAATACATTTTCCAAAAAGCGCGCAATGATCTCGCATCGTTTTCCTAAGCTGTCTCTCCTCCCTCTGCTCTGTACTCTGTTCTTGACATTTTCCGGAGGTCAACAATTGCCGGATAATGCTTGCGCTCAGCTATTTCAGTACTTTCAGTCTGGCAATGGCGGCTTCTACGGCGAGCTGACGCTGCCCCTGCTGAATGGCCGCAATCGCATCGATGTGAGACTCTCGCAGCGGGGCGCCCAAGATGTGAGTGCGAGTCAAATACGAGTGCAAATACGAGAACCTGGATTCAGATACGATCACATTCCATAACATTACACTATACAATATTACATTTCCTTTCATTACATTTGATTTGATTTCATTTCATTTCATTGTATTCCATTACATATATTTAATTCAAAAGTTCATTTTATTATAATTCATTTTGTTGAGTACCTTACCTTTCATTCCATTAACTTCCATTATATTCTACTATGTTCTATTCCATACTAAGCCATTATATTCAGTTCCATTTCACTTTGTTTCATTTTATTAAGCTCTATTCTGCTCCATTTTAATTATTATTCACTATATTCCGATCCATAACATTACAATTCATGTTACTAGATTCTGTTCCAATGCACTTTGTTTCATTCCATTTTCTTGTGTTCCATTCCATTGAATTCGCCATCGTTATATTTAATTTTATTTTGTTCCACTATTTCTTTATATTTTTTAATTTTTTACTATTCCTTTCCATTTTGTTCCATTTTATACTATTCCATTCCATTTTGTTCCGCTTTTTTCTATTCCATCCCATTCTATTCCATTTCGATCCATTTTATACTATTCCATTCCATTTTATTCCGCTTTTTACTATTCCATTCCATTCCATTTCGTTCCATTTTATTATTTCATTCCATTACACTATATTATTCCATTATGTTTCATTTTATACTATTCCATTCCATTACGTTACATTTCTATTCCATTTACACTAAATTTAAATTTATTCTGTTCCACGCCATTCCATCCTGTTTCATCCTTAGCAAGCTGTTGTTGGTGCTCTGCTTCCGCATCCCGACGACGCCACCGCGCGTGCCAATTCCCAGGCCGCCAAGTTCCGTCTCAACCTCTGGCCAGATGCAGCAGGTGTGCTGCCCAAGCTCACACGTTTGGCCTTCAATGATGTAACGCTCTGTACAGGCAGCGAATGTGAGTAATCATCATCTTCAACAGACGAGAAATCTAACTGAGAACTCTTTTCAGATCCTCCTCCCAGTAGCTTTTTTAATCGCTTCTATGTGATTCAATTTAATGGTCGTCAGGTTAATCCTCCCCCTGTTATCAATGGATTTGGAGGAGGTCAATCCGATGTGGAGATTAAGATAATCAATGCGCCCATTGGAAAAGACTTGTCTGGAGATATCATTCCAGACTTAATCGCCAGTTGGATCAATGAGCAGCCCTCCACTTCAGTTGCTGCTCGACCAACCTGGCCAACTGGAACCTCTACTGCCATTTTGCCCTGGCCAACACGAACAGCACCAGTAACACCAGCCACTACAGCCGTATCTTTTCTGCCTGCAGTTCCAGCTGTGATTCCCTCTATTTCCACTCCCGGGGCTCGATCGGGTTCGTTTGTGTGTGGAGAGGAAGGCACGATCACGCCTTTCATACAAAGGGGAGAGGAGTTCCCAAGGGGCAGGTATCCCTGGCTGACGGCCATCTTCCACAAGGAGAACTTTGCGCTGGCCTTCAAATGCGGTGGCTCCTTGATCTCCGAGACCATGGTGATCACAGCGGCCCATTGTGTCTACAAGATAAAGGAGGATCGCGTCGTGGTGTCGATGGGTCGCTACGATCTGGATAATTACCACGAGGATGGCGCCGAGGGACGCGATGTAATGCGCGTCGTAACGCATCCAGATTATTCCTCACTGGTCACTAGTCAGCCCGATGCGGATATTGCACTCGTCACACTTCATCGACCCGTCAGGTGGGTGAAATCATGATATCAAGCAGAGTTGTTTTTAAGACCCTTCTTAAAGAGCACTAAAGTAGATCTCTGAGCCCATATACATACACTACATTTTGTATGTAGTCTCCTGTTCATTTCATCAGATCCAATAGTAAACTTAAAATGAATTCAAGAAATGATTCTACGCAGCGTTGTGTCAAGGGAAGAAGAATAGGAAAAACTATCTTAAGAGCTAGAATCACTAAATTTGGTATGTAGATTTAAAACAGATCGAGTTTGTTTCATCATTTTGTCAAGCCCGTTTCCGAAGAGCTGTCCCAAAAATTTCATTACGATCGAACAATATACTCGAAATTTAAAAGACGGAAGATGAAGAGAAGACCAGCATATTAGTTTTTAACAGAATTAGTACAGGGTCTTGCACAGTCGGTAATAATAAATTTATAAAACTTTCAACTGTTTCTCCTGCAGCTTCAATGACATTATTCGTCCGATTTGTCTGTGGGAATCCGAGGAGAGCGAACTGACTGTCGAGACGGGCTCCATCGCCGGCTGGGGAACGGATGAGCTGGGAAATTCGGTAACACGGTATCCGCGTGTTGTCGAGGCGAAGATTGCCAGCGGGGCGGAGTGTGCCCGCAAGTGGAAGGTGCCAAAGGTCATGGAGCGCACTCTCTGTGCCGGCAATCTGGATGGCTCGGGTCCGTGTCTTGGCGATTCCGGCGGAGGTCTGATGATCAAGCGCAACAATCGCTGGCTACTCCGGGGCATTGTCTCCCAGGGCGAACGCAGCTCCACCTTGAGCTGCAACCTCAATCAGTACGTGCTGTACTGCGATGTGTCCAAGCATTTGACTTGGCTTCGTCAGTTCGTTAAGTCAAACTAAGAGATGTTAATAAATATGCATTAAATAACCTAAACAAATCATTCAAAAGTTGTTGGGCAATCTCAATTGCGGTTGGGATCAGATCAGATAAGAACACGTGCTGGAGCAGATTCACCCAAGAGGGAAATCAAAAGTTGCCATTACTCGTATGACGCTCGCAAATAACAGTTTACAATTTTAACTACATATTATGACAGCATCTACAGCATTTGAATGCAAATACTAAACGCAGGGAAATTTAATATTAGCATGATAAACTATGAGCGAATTTCCAAGAGATATGACGACTCTCGAATGCTCTCTATGCTCATACAACAAGTTGAACTTTAATTCTTTAAACAGGTTTTCAGACTTGTGTTTTGTGTAGAAATTTTAAAATGAGTCGTCTCACATACTTATACTATAACTATCTATAATCCATTTTGTTTTATCTATTTTCCATGGTTGAAATACAATGTTCTAAAATCGCAGATATATGTATGGATTGAAAGAAGTTTTTGAATAAAGTTTAATGCAGTATATCATTAAAATTTATAATAAAAAGTTATAAGTTATTAGGCAATAAAAAATCTAACAATTAACAATTAAATTTAAATTAATAAAATTCAATCAATTTCCAGCAATAATTTAAGATTTCTGTTATATATAGAAATAATTTAGTACACTAGTAATCTAAGCTCAAGCAATTGTTAAGAGATATGATAAACACTTAAAAGTTTCAAGTCGCATAGTTTAGTTGAATGATCCAACTAAAAAAAGTAGCCAAGTCAGTGGGAAACTATCCGGTTTCACTTGAGAACCGTTTCGATCGAATCTCTCCGATCGATAAGCCGACGAATCGATGCGATTGAATTTAAGTGATCAGAAATAAACGCAATTCATTCGCTGCTCGATTCTCAGAGCGTGAGGTTCGCTGTATAAGTTGTGCTCTATTTAGACACTCGGTTCGATTATCGGATTATCGGATTATCAGTGCGAGTGTAGTTTAACGAGTGTTCGGAAAAGGCTATGGAAAGGTCACTTTTACTGCCCGGCATATGGCTGTCATTGCTCTGTTCAATATCTCCCAGTTTGGCTCAACATCTACCGCCCATTTCGTGTCCACAATATTTCGAGTATCTGTCATTTAATGGACAGTTTATTGGACACATTTCCATAGAGCACGATCCGCTCTTTGAAGTAAATAATCTTGTCGTGGAGTTCTCACAGCATGGAGCCTATGATTGGGTTGGTAAATATATATATACAATACTTAATAAAACATTGTTTTACTGTTATTACTCGCGTCTGCCCTTATCACACATTGACCCCTCGCATCAACCGTTTACTTAGCGAACAAACACAATCAATAAAAATGAAATGCCTAATTGACTATGTCAATCTGAGAGAACGAGCTGCGCTTTAAGGAGGTTTCCAGAGAATTTCGATTATAAATAGCCGCAGTGTGTGAGTCAAGTGGTTGGATCTGTGCTTCTTTTTATCCAGAGTCCATAATTAAGTAGGTATTTCTTTTTGCACCAAGCACAACCAGTTTTGTGGTAAGGTATTTGTTGGTTTTACCAACCTAATTGTAGATCCCCAGTGGGCAGTATTATATGCGGTAAGTCAGTCGAAACGAAGTGTAAATACACTTTCAAAGTGCGATTAGTAATACATTTAATTATTTATTTTTTAAAGGTATAAAAACAACTTTTTTTTATTTTATTTTATTTAATTGAAAGTATTTAAGTATTTAAATTTAAGGAAATCGAATTGGAATTCTTAAGCTAATTTCAGTATTTGTTTTTTTGAAAGCCATTTGATCACTAGGTTCTAAGTCCTTAAAGTAATTTCCTCATTCGAAGCCAATAGGTTGTTTGGTTTTTAGATTAGCTGTCAGATTTATAAATTCTTAACTCATTCTTACTCAGAGTAGTTAGATAGTTAGGTTCTTTGTTCTCTACTCTTTCTTTGTTGCCTCTACTTATCTTGTGTTTGTCTTTCCAGAGCTATGTTGGCAGTTTATCGCTGTGGGACGATCAGGCGACAACCACGGCGAATATTCGCAATGGTGAGCCCATAAACTACCGCGTTGACTTTCCCATTCCCTCGAGTCCGCCGAAGCTGACACAGATCAAGCTCAACAATGCGGTGATCTGCAGTGCGCCCCAATGTGAGTAATTCCCCAGTATGTTCTGTATATCTATTTAATTGACACCTCTAAGAATTCCCCCTTTCAGATGGACGTCCTCGCACGGCAATTTCATTGATGCACACGCTGCGTTCTTCAGCAGCTCCTCTGGCTTTTTTGCCCAGTCCACAGAGGACTCCTTCGTGGCAGTTTCAAGCGAATCAGCCCTCGTTTAATGCACAACCGCAGGAATATACAACTCCCCGGGTGCAACCTGTACAGAGAGTGCAGCCTAAGCAACCTGTGCCACAAATACAACAACCCGAGTTCGAGTTCAACAATACAGTGGAGCCAAAGGTTTCATCGCAGCCTGTGAGTGCGATTTGTGGACGTGAAAGAGTCACCACGACGCCATTGATTTTCCGGGGCAAGCCCCTGGAACGTGGCCAGCTGCCCTGGCTGGTGGGTCTCTTTGAGCGGAACCAAGATCACGCTCTCATCTTCTTCTGTGGCGGCACATTGATCTCCTCCTCGACGGTGCTCTCGGCGGCACATTGCTTCCGTCATCCCGGCCGGGATTTGCCTGCCGGCAATGCTGTCGTCTCCCTGGGACGCAACACCATCGATCTGGTCTCGGAGGGAGAGCTGAGAGATGTCTCCCAGCTGCTAATTCACGATCAGTACAAACCCTCTGAGTATACTCAAGCGGATCTGGTGCTCATCCGATTGGCCACCCCTGTGACGTAAGAGATAAGCTAAGCTTTTCTCTAACTCATATGTTTACTAATTAAATTTTCTCTCCAATAGTTTTACTGATTACATTGTACCCATTTGCCTGTGGAGCGAGAGTTTTCCGCTGCAGCTGCCGTCGGGCTACAAGGCCTATGTGGCCGGCTGGGGAGCAGATGAGACGGGCAATGTGAATACCCAGCTGTCCAAAATAACGGACACGGATATTGTGACCGAATCCAACTGCCTGCGAGAGTTGCCAGGTCGCCTCGTCCAATCGAACACGCTCTGTGCCAAGAAATCGGGAGCTGGGCCCTGTGCCAGCGACGGAGGCGGGGGATTGATGCTGCGGGAGAATAATGTCTGGCTGCTGCGAGCCGTTGTCTCGGGTGGTCAGCGCAAGGAGAACACCTGTGATTTGTCCAAGCCCGCCGTTTACACAGATGTGGCCAAGCACATAGCCTGGGTGCGTCAGAATATCTGGGAATAACTACGTCTGTATAGAATAACAAGCCTAAAACACAGAGAAAGAGAGAGAAGAGAGAGAGAAGAGAGAGAGTTTAAGGCTAATTCTAAGTTCTTCCTGTAGTTAATTTATATATAAGTATAAATAAAGTGACGGAAGATCTACGGGTCGCACACGTCACAGGCGTATACTTGATATGCAAAATAAAATACGTCAAGTCTGAAAACAAGATCATTGACAATAACAAAACACAAAAAATAATAAATGCATAAATAAAACATTGTTGAATATGATTAATCTCAGTCTAACACAAGAGAAATGAAGTAATGTGATTATGCAAAAATATTATATACAAATAAAAAATAGCAAAGCAAAACAGTCGAAGAGAGAGACAAAGGTTTGCTGAGTGAACAATTGTTCCTAACATTGTCAAGAGAGACTTGAAGAGATTGAGAGCGACTGAGAAGGAGAGAGACAGGTTTTTGTCTCAAGTCTCATCAATTCTCATCGATCGCAGGGCTGTCTTGGCACCAATGGCAACTCAGTCATCACTTGGCGCTCTTTGAATGCGGTCTGAATCGTTGTTTCGCGTCGAGGCTTAGGATTTTTGAAATCATAATATGAAACAGCTACCAACACTGCCAATTACCTTGTTCACACTGTGGCTAACAACAACGTCAACAACAACAGCTCAGCAGGTGCCAGCTGTGGCCTGTCCACAGTACTTTGAGTATCTCTCCTTCAATCGGGAGTTTGTGGGTCGCATTACCATCGAACATGATCCACAATATCAGGAAAATACCCTCAGAGTGGAGTTCTCGCAGCGCGGTCGCCTTGGCTCGGTGAGTATTATAGTAAATGGGGGAAAACTTGTGCTCTGTTGTTTTTTCCTTCCTTATCAAATAGGAATTACAATAATTAGAGGCTGTGTTTTGTGCTCTTATCACGCGTTGACCCCAATCGCTGATTGCATTTTAGTTTTTCTAATTTTCCCAATGACAGCAAAAGCAAAACAAAAGTTGAACTAACTTTGTGAATTCTACACACAATTCGAAAAATCAGTCAATTAATTAATAATAGAAATTAAAGTTTGTTAAATTTAACATGTATTATTTATACAACGCTAAAATATATTTTAATGTAATTAATAGTAAATTAACAAGTATACTATACTATTAGCTTGTTATATTTCCTATTTGATATTTATTTTGTTATGCTAATATCTGAAAATAGTTGTGAATTAAGTCGATTCCACGCGCTGCTCTCTTATCTCACATTGAGTAATATACATATGTATGTACGTAAATACTCTCAGATGATACTACGCAAGTTTCTTGCTCTTTCTCTGTCTTTTCGCCGTCTGTCTTTCTCTGTCTGTCTAGTTAGAACTACAGTGCTCGAAGCAGTGCAACCGGTTTGATGCCATTTGTTTGGATTATTAAGTTTACAATGCTGCGATAAATCTTGCTTGATAAATCTTGTTGTTGTTCTAATAATAAAAAAGCCGCAGAGAGGTGTTGGTTTTACCAGTTTGATTTATATGTGTATAAGTAGCCAGATATCGCAGCTGGACATATAAATTCTTTCAACTGAATGTCACTGTCAAATAACATCAAAAGGGAAAGATCACGCCGGTGACAAATCGGAAATTACCAAAACTCAAGTAATTCCAAAGGGGAATCTTCTTAATGTCTTGATGTAATGGAACTTCTCTTGCAGAGCTACGTGGGCAGCTTGTCACTCTGGGATGACGAGGAGACAGTCAAGTACAATCTGCGCAATGGGCGACCTATTCAATATCGCGTGGACTTCCCCACTCCTGGAGTTCTGCCCAAGCTGACGCTCCTGATGATCAACGATGTCGTTCTGTGCAGAGCATCACCTTGTAAGTTCCCAACTTTTTATTTTATAGATTTAATTTGATTTAAATAGAACTATTTATTAGATTTCGAATTTTAGTTTTTATTATTCATATAGTTTCGTAACAAGTACACGATAACTTATCCCTGAAAGAGTTGACCTATCGGAATCCCTAAGAACTGCAAAACATGTGGTACATTCAGTTAGCTTTTTCAAAATTTTCAACATTTTTTTGAAAGCCTTTAAGACTGTCGTTTATTAAATCTGCTTTAATAGGGAAAACTTTCCTATTAATTTTTTAATTATTATTATTATTTATTGATTAATGTTTACTATATTAAATTCTTCTTTTCTTTATTAATTTATTTGTTTCCCCTTTGCAGATCCTCCCAGCAGTGTTAGCCTCTCTCTGTCGCACTCACTGCGCTCCACGACGGTACCGTTGTTTAGTGTTGGTGCTCAGCAGCCACAGTTTATTCCACAAGTTCCACGGCGGGATCAACGCCCGCAGCGCCCCTCATGGCAACAAGAGGACAGACCTGCCATACGCGTTCCACAAGCACCTGTTCTAGCTCCAGCTCCAGTTCCAGCTCCAGTTCCGGCTCCCATTCCAGTTCAACCACCACAACCGGCGCCAACTTCCCCTTCAAGAGCTCCTCCTCCCAGGCCAACATCGGCTCCTAGAACTGGTGGCCAGGGACTCGTCCAGCTCAATGACGTCTGTGGGCGGGAGAAGGCAGTGACCACCCCGCTCATCTTCCATGGCGCCCAAGTGGCCCGCGGCCAGCTGCCCTGGATGGTCGCCCTGTTCGAGCGTGTGGAGAACGGTATCTCCTTCTTCTGCGGTGGCACACTAATTTCCGCCTCCACTGTGCTGACCGCGGCGCACTGTTTCCGCTTCGGGAGTCGCGATCTGCCGGCTAGTCGGGCAGCTGTCTCCCTGGGTCGCAACACCTTGGACCTAGTGTCGGCAGGCGAACTCAGGCAGGTCTCAGTGCTGACCATTCACGAGGAGTACACGCCGGATAACTACACAGATGCTGATATTGCGCTGCTCAGGCTGGCATCTCCAGTCAGGTGAGTCCTCAGCTCAAAATTAAAATAGTAAAGTAGTCGAGTAGTTAAAACCATCGTCGTTTATCCGTTTGTTGGTCCGTCTGTCCTAGAAATTAAAATTGCATATTTAAAAGATACAATTTCCATAAGCGACCACTATGATTGCTGAAAAGTTCCCAGTGGATGTGAAGATTAAAAAAAAAACACTGAGACGTTTAATTTTTCTAATTAATTACACTTAAAAATATTAAAAAATCAAACCAACTTTCAATATTTGCCTTTGGCATAACTGAACAGATTTCAATGCGGATTGCCAATTTGGTCTTGTTTTTGCCTCTACCTAGAAATGTATTTTATTTCGATAGAATAATTGGCTTTGCTAAACTTTAATTTAACTTCCTATGTCATAATTAGTATAAATCAATATTTTAATTTTGATTCTGAGACGTATAATTCTTTTTGTATAAAATCCAGCCTGAATGAACAAAAATGTTGATTTAATTTAATCAACTCCTTATGCCATTTTTAGTATAAATCAACTTTCTAAATTTGTTTCTGAGACATTTAATTTCTAACTATCTAACTATTCAAAGAAAACTTCAAACTTTCCTTGAGATTAAAACAAGCGGAATCATTTTGATCATGGTTTGACATCTAAACTCATTTTGCATTCAAATTTAATTAATTTAGTTAAAATATTTAAATTGTTGACTTAGGAAAATCTAATGTTAGAATATTGTACCAAATCTATCTTCCTTGTTGAATGTCTCACAACTCACGTATATATAATTTCCGGCAGCTTTGGGGACTTCATCAAGCCGATTTGCCTGTGGAACGAGAACTACCGCCTTCAGTTGCCCTCGGGCCACACCTCCTACGTGGCGGGCTGGGGGGCGGATGAGCTGGGCAATGCGAATACACGAGTGGCAAAAATGACGGACACGGACATTGTCACCGAGACGGAGTGTCTGCGGGGTCTCAAGTCGCCGGAGAGCAGCAGCCGTGTCACGGCCCGCACCATTTGTGCGAGCAACAAGCAGGGCGCGGGTCCTTGCACCGGCGACTCTGGCGGCGGCCTCATGTTGCAGGAGCACGACGTGTGGCTGCTGCGCGGCGTCATCTCGGCGGGACAGCGTCTGGCCAACCGCTGTGATCTGACGCAGCCCGTGATCTACACAGACCTGGCCAGGCACATCACTTGGCTGCGACAGAACATGTGGTTCTAAGTGCGGCTATTTTTCTATATACTCTTGCAGACGGTATGATCGTTTTGTGGAGCAATGTGTAAAGCTTGACATACATAGATTCTTGATCAGGATGACAGATTTAGTCGTTGTCCGTCAGTTTATATAGCTGCCACAGGAAGAAATGGGAAGTTCTCATTTAAGGAGATATATCAACTAAACTCAAAGATTGTGTGTTTGATTCTGTCTTAAATATCCTGTTTAATTCCAAGAATGTATACAGAGCTCTGCAAGGGTACTTAATCTTCGGCGTGTCGAGGATCAGCTTAAGTTCTTAAGTTGTACTCTAAGAGATTATTATTATTTATGTTGTGATAGGGAAAGACAGAGCTTTCGTATTGTGTGCCAAAATAAATGCTTAGCCTTAGCCTTAAACGAGAAATTGAAAAATTGCTTTGCAAGTGCAATTTGTCAGTGCTGGCAATTTAGTTTCATTACATGCACTTCGGGCTGTCACATGGGCGCGGTAATGAGGCTAAATTGTCGGCAGGCGGGAAAAAAACGCGCACGGAACGCACTGAAAACGCACGGAAAACGCGCCAATGGCACAACAGGTGCTAAGCGTGCGATAAACTGTCGCTTTCTCTCACACTCTTACTCTCTCTCTCTCTCTCTCTCTCTCTCTCTCTCTCTCTCTCTCTCTCTCATTGTGTTTGCGCTCTTTTGTGCGCAGCGCAGTTTGTAAGCTTGTGGCATGAATTTGGTCAGGCACATTCTGTTGAATCGCCGTTGACTTGGCAGCTAGTCGCGTCTGAAATCGCTACGGAATTTGTTGCATACCGCACGGCGCTGGCAAATGAACGCACGGCATTTCACCCGCCGCTCGGCCTTTTAATCGGTGTACTGTCGAGTCGAGTCGAGTTGACTGTTCGCTTCGTGTCTTCGTGTCTGTTGGCGGACAGTCAACGTTCAGCCTTCAATTCGCACAGTTCACAGCTCAGAGTTCGGCGCGGCAGCAACAGTTTCAATTGCCACAGCAGCAACTGAGGCGTGTGTGTCTGTGTCTGTGTCGGTGTGTGTAAGTGTGTGTGTGTATGCGTATGTGTGTGTCGATCAATCGCTGTCGTTTTAATCGCGCGGGAAAACTTAACTGAAAATCATACAACTAAATCGTAGCCAACATTTGTGCTCAATTTAATAATTGGCAACATTCGAAATAATATGCAATTTCCGCTTTGGGAAAATGGAAAATGCATGTGTGGAAAATAGTGAAAAGTGCAGCAACCACAACTAAATGCTTGCCAAGATAATATTAATAACTGTACAAGCGATTAATCGAATCAAATTGAAAATGCCATGCCGCAGTTGCTTGGCACATTGTTGTCGAGTTTGTCGAGTTTGAAAAGCACACGGACTTTTGGTCAAGTTATTGTACTCCCCATATCCTTTCCCGTTTCCGTTGCCATTTCCGTGTCCATTTCCGTATCCAATTCTCAACTCATTTAACTGCCAGGCAGCATGACAAATGCCGTAAGTGCGGCAACTGCCATTGCAGCCCTCGCCGCAGCTGCAGCGGCGGCAACGGCGGCAGCAACGAGCCACAGCAGCAGCCACAGCAGCAGCAGCAGCATCGGCAGCAGCATCAAAATCAGCAACCATAGCAGTTCACTATCTGGTGGCAGTGTCAACTCTGGCAATGACAATGGCGGCCACAGTGCCAACCACAGCTCGTTGCTCTTGGCCGCCGATCACCTGCCGCTTCAGCTGACTACCTCGAAAGGGGATCAGGATTTCGAAATCGACATTCAACTGCTGACAAATGGCTATGATGGAACAACGGTAAGTCCAAGAGGAGGAGAAAATGAGGGGAAGAGAGTGTGAAAGTCCATCTTAAAACTGAATCTTATCATCGGGGAAATTGGACAGACTCATCGATTGATCGAATTTTCATACAAGCTATCAAATTTACAAACATTTTGGTGTGGTTCCTAATTCCTGGGCTTAAAAATATTTATTTATTTTTTTTTTATTAAATGTAATGAAATTGTTTTAACAAATTATTCAGATCAAAGCTAATTTTTAAGAACAATAATAAATAATTCATTGGGTATTTATAGAATTTTATTTATATCAAAGTTTAAGTAAAGTTTTACACCTCAGTCTCTATCACTGTAAATTTAAGGTGCATTGATTGGGCATTTTTGGTCATTGGTTTGAGTATTGCAGAAATCGATTTCAGGATTCCGCTTTGCCAGCTTTATGTCCATAGAGCGTGCTCGTAAAATTATCCTTTGGCCGGCTGAAAATATTCAGGTGTCGTCGTCGTTGTTGTTGCTGTTGTTGTTATTGCTTTAGCTGCTCTTGTAATTTACTGTTTGATCGACTACAACGGCCAACAGGCATCAGTTGAGAGCCATCAGCCGTTAACCGTCAGAGCCGAAGTCAGAAGCTTTTATGAACGTCATTTTTATTACGGACACGCGTTCATATCCTTAGACATTGTTGCCCCGATTGCATGTGGTTTATGGGGCGTATGTGTAATAAATATCAGCACTAGCCTTTAACTATCCAATGTTCCAATATGTTGTCATAAACAAGCCAGGACAAATAATGGAACATGTATATATATATTCACCATTAATTCCGAGTCGAGGGAGCAGCATTTTATTAATTATTTAAAGTAATGATTAAATATTTAAATTAACAGCAGCGGTGTTAAATCGTTCTTAGTTTTTAACTGGCAAATTATCGGTTAATCTCAGCTGAGTATTTATTCAAATTTTATTTTACAATTACACGAAACCCGATTATGGTTTCATTAATCCTAGAACAAAGCCTGATAAATGTGTATGAAGTGCAAGAAATTCGATTAAATATTAAGCTTTTATTTATCAGAGCTTATAAAACTAGACTGGGCTAAAAAATCTCTTCACACTTCTTTAATAAAAATATCCGGAGAAATGATTTAATTAAAATTTATTCCACTTTTAAAATAATAAAAAAAACAATATTTTTATTAGTAAATAATAACACTTATATTAGAAACATTTACTCTAATTTTACCGTTACCCAAATGCATCTAATATTAATTAAATAATTAATAGATTAGTTAATAATCATTTTCAATAATAATTGAAATTAATTTTGAAATAACACCGCAAGCGTAATGCGTTAATTGAATATGTGGGCTAAAATCAACAAAGTCTGTTTAGTAACTGTGACCTGGAGCGCAGCTAATGGCATTTACAGGTAATTAGCGCAGATGAAAACCCATTTGTAGTGCTTTACCCACTATGGATTTAATAGAAGTAATTATGAAAAATCGCTCGAATAGCTGCGATACTGAGACCCTTTTCATTCCTTTCTATTTATCCAATTATATTTCTGTCTCAGCTCAGCTCAGTTCTCAGCTCAGTTGGCAGCTGCTAAATGGTAAATGGTAAATGGTAAATGGAATGAAAATGAATGCCAGGCTCATTAGCAGACACCACGCACATGTGAAACTTTTCCCACAAATCTCAGGAGCACACACGCGACATTCTAGCAGACAAACACATATATGAATTCCACATAAATGTTTATATTCTATATATGTACATTTATTGATGCATTATTCACTTTTGAAAACGAGTGCACAGGTACGCCAAAAAACTTTATTCTCGAAAATTTTACTAGCTCTGCAAAGGATATAAAAAAAGCAAACATAAATTGTAACACGTTTATATAGATTTAGCATATCGCTTTATAGCCGCCATATCCGTTACGAATATTCAGAAAGCGAACGTTTAAGTTTTCACTATGCTGAGCTGTTTGCACTTTGAACTTTCCAATCGAATGTAACTAAATAAGGAGAGGCACGTAAGTTGGCGTGCAGCGCATAGCAAGGAACTTGCAACATTAACTGTTACACACACACACATACAGCTGACTAAACAGGCAACAGGATAGGCGACACGGTAAATGTGTAAAATCTATCGTTTAACATTTTCCGCATAAATGCATATTTAAACTAGTTTATAAACTTTGCTTCTGTTGTTAACTCAATTTGGGTCAATTGCCACGCCCAACGCCCCATTTAAAATCAACAATGTGAAACATAACAGCTTCCATAATTTTAATAGCTGTTTTCTAAAAGCCATTGTCATTGCCATGGCCAATTGTTGGATTAAACTAACTATTGCATAAGTATATAACGTATACGACGTGTAGTGCCATCTAATTGAATTATTAATCCACTCGACCGACATTTACAGTTGTTGCTTTGCATAAGTACACACACACACACGTACACACACACACACATTGACTTTTTTATTGTTGTGGATTGGACTCCGTATTTTCTATTGCCCGGAAGCAAGTTTTCATGAAGACTTTTCGTCGTTCGTCCATTGTTCGTGGCCTTTGCATAGTTGAATAATAATAATAAAATATTAACAGCATTAAGTATTGTTGCTTTTGGCATACCAACTGATTTCACTGATTGCTCCAATTCCCCCTGCCACCTTTCTCCCTTTGGCTATTGACTATTCTCTGCCAATCTATTGACCAAAGCCTATTGTTAGGCACACACACACACACACACACCCACACCCAACATAGTTTCGCAATTGAAATGTGCAAACATTTCCGCCAATAATTTGTCGACATATTCGGTTAGGATTATACTCGTATCACGACCAAAGTGGGCGTGTCGGGGGTGGGGATTGGAGTGTAATTAATTATATTGATTACAGAGTCCAATCGAAATGTGCCCAATATCCAATATCCAATATCAACTTATAATTGTTCGCATGTCAATTTATTGCCTCAATTTGTATGTAAATAAAATGTTTGCAGATCTCAGCGAATTTCATTATAATTATTCCTTTTTATTGTGATCTATGATATTTCTTTGAATAATCTTCGTGAGAATTCAAAACTACGAATTTTAAAAATATTATAGACGAAAAATTTACTATTTCACAAAAAAAAAGTTTTCTCTTTCTGTATTTTTTAAATAAAAATATGTTCAATAAAACCAAGGGAATATTCGCACATGACAAAAAGCCATAGCTCAACAATTGAATTTAATTAGCTGGAATTAAATGCGACCGCGAGCAATTTGTTTTATGTGTGTGTGAGTGTGTGTGTGTTTGAGTGCGAGTGTGTGTGTGTGTGTTGTTGGCAGTTGCTAGTTGGCAGCCTTATTATGGTTACAGTCACAAAACAAGTGGAAAAATAAATGGAAATGCAAGAAATGCGCCCCATTGTTGCCTGACCATAAATTGGGTCACAAATGTAAGCCACAAAAAGGGAATGCAAACACACACTCACTCACACTCACATACATGGAGTACAGTATTTATGTGTGCGTGTGTGTGTGTGTGCATTTTAGCCGCTTAGGTGAAATGTTCTTTGGTCCTTTCACACCTGGACTGGTTCATTATGCTTAGCCACAGTAGCCGCAATATGTTTGTATACGTGTTAGCCATATAATTGCACACTACATGATGACTGTCTGTCTGTCTATTTTTCTGTCTGTCCATCTGTCTGTTGCAGCTAATGAAAATGGCAGGTATTTTCTGATTTTTACTCGCATGTTTTCCACTGTTAGCTCGCCCCTTTTTTCTTTCTCCTTTCATTTTTCTTTTAGGGTCAGATGGCAGCTAAAGATTTTCCAATGCGCAGTCCAAGGGTTTCAATAAACCCAAAAGGCTCCAGTTTTATTGACCATAAAATGAGCGACCGTCTATCCTTTTTCTCTGTGTCCTTTTTTTCTTTTGCTACTTTCATTACATTTTTTTATGGCCATGTTGCTGGATTTGTTGGCATTACTCAATTCGTCGGATGGGATTCGAGACTTGCAACCCGAAGCGTTGTAAGTTGCAAGTTGAGCATGTAATTGCCACACAACAATAAGCGCTAACATTAGACTAGAAAGAGTCTCAACTGAGCCACATGATAGGCTTATGATTCTGGAAATAAAGAAGACTGATAACAAGTCTATCTGTGCATGGATTAATGTAATGTACAATCTACAATCTCTCAATTGTTGCTCTTAGAAAAGATGCAGATCAGAGAATTTACTGAGACTTTCTCATATAATTCGCCTATAAGCATGCTACACTAAGTTGTCTGCCAAAATATATTTATTAATCTCTAACTTCTAAAGCAACTTTCGTTGTCATTTAAATGAATTTATTGATTGTAAAAAATGGAACAGTAACAAATAATTTGTTAGACATTTAAAAATAATTTATAGCCATCGTTTTCCTTCTAACAAACTCGAACTTGCTGCCAAGTTTGGTTTTCAATAAAATGTCAGTCAATCTATGTATCTATCTATGTATTTATTTGTATCATTTACAATTTATACTTCAATAGACTTGATAAGAAATCTATATCTACATATATCACTTCTCAATTGTTGCTCATTGAGAAAATGCAACCGTTAATCTCCTGTATGAACACTTTTGCTTTTAGGCTCTGGCAAGAGACATTGACAAAGGATTCAGATTCATTTCAAGCAAAGTGCAATGGCGAATGCTGCCTCCTCTTTCTTCTTCTTTTCTCTCTCTTTCACCAGCTCTTCACTCTTTCTGTCAACAAACTGCACCAGAGTTGGTGTGAGCTAGTTGAATGTTTGCTCGTCAGACCGTCACAAGTTTTCCATTCAAATTGGTTTGCATGACAAGTGAGCAAAAAAAAAAAAAAATGAAAGTAAAGTAAAGGTGACAGAAGGCAGGACATAAAATCGATAGCATCGAGTCGCAGCTAAAGTGTGATAAGGCAGCAGATGCAGATGGGACTCGACAATCGACTGACAGACAGACAGACAGTGAGATTGTCTTTCATTCAGTCAGACAGACAGTCAGACTGCATTTTGCAATCAGCTTAAGTCAACTAAAGGCTCACTTGCAAGTGGGGGACAAGTACACTGAAAACAAATTGCTGTGCATTTAAATATTTGTATATTAACTTTGGAAATTACATAATTCATAGTAAAGTCAACTATACATAAAATATTCTATCATTATTCTAAAAATAAAGTGAGAAATACTTGAAATGCAAAATATTTTTTGTATTTGTTCTTTGGACAAATTAACAATGTCTTATTTAGTTAAATGTTAAGTCATATTTATTTCGAAGGCTTGACAAACTTAATTCAATCATATTTAAATTAAACATGTTTCACATAAGTAAGACTAGATAAACGATCGATCGAACAAAGTGGGAATTATGTTGTGTTTTTTCTCAGTGTAGCAATGACTCCAACAGCTAATTATCCTGTTGTCGTTGGTAGTCTGAATATCTCTGAAGGTAATCGAAAGCTCAATTTAAACTCAGGTGAAATACACACAGAAACCACTCAACCGCCCAATCAGATTGACAACGAGGTGGTTCACAGAGCCACCTCAAAATTAGCATAGTTCTCGTAGTTGCTCAAGTTGTTGTTGTTGTTGAGTCAAGTGTTCAACATACACAAGTGTATATAAGTGTGTGTGCATTTTTTATGTGTGTGTTTGCAACGAGCACGATTCGCAATTATCAATATAAAGACAATTATCAAGCACTAAACTAGAGAAAGCAGCTGTTTTCAATTTGATTCATATTCAGATTGGATTAACTCACAGTTGAGCTTCGAGTACTCGGACTCATACTCGTGCTCAAACTCAAAACTCGTGTAATCGGAAAATGAAAAATTGAAAATTGGGTCACAATCTCGACTGACTGACAGCTGGCCAAGTTCACATGCTCTCGAAGGGCATTGAAGCATGCAAAATTTTAATAACTTTTATGCATTAACTGGAATCCAAGGTACACCCTTGGCAGCAGATTTTCTGTTTACTGATTGCCTTCCACATACCCTGCGGTCAAACATTGATGAAGATGGGTAATTTGTGATTTTAGGGAAGATAAAGAATTAGAGCTGTAGAAATAAGAAAGTTTAGTGGATCATGTGTTTTAATCTTAGGCTCATTAAAATTTTAGCACTCAATATTTTTATCGAACTTTAAAATTTTTAAAAAATTTGTCGTGTTGAAAATAAATATTTAAATTATTCTATTTTTTAAACATATAAAATAAAATGTGCAAATTTGTATTTAAGTTGACATAAAACTTAATAATAATAGCAGTAATGATAATAATAAGAAAATTAGATAAGAATCCTACTGATTAAATTTCACTTAAGTTATCCTTTCCTGTTTAGGATGGAATCTGAAATTTAAAATTTGTATGACGTATATTTTTTCTCAGCTTCTTAAAGGCTATCTGCCTTTCGAGCACTCTTGTCTTAGCCAATCTGGCATGTTAATTATTTATCTAGCACAAAATTTGGCATGTTCACAGATGTTGGTAGCCAAAAAACCGCATCTAAAGTGTACTTATGTGTATGTGTGTCTAAAGGGAATGTGTGGCACCACCTGTGGGGCAAGTGGGGCATGTGGGGCAGATTGAAGGCCCAGCACACGCACCTCAAGTGTGAAGTCTTATCCCAAGGGCTTTAAATGTTCGTTTTGATGTGCTTATGTTTCGACATGGCTTAAATATAATTAATGCTTTAATAATTGAAAATGCCATCAGGCAGACCCTACAACAATTTATACTAGGCTAGGGTATTGCTAGGAAAAAAACACGGCTTCAATTTATTTAGGCATTAAATGCTCATTTGCATTTAGGCGGCAGCATCGTAAAATGTTTGGAAAATTTCATAGATGCTTTGGCGCAATTATGACGATTTGCTAAATTTGGCAGAAAGACAGACAGAAAGTGAGATGTGGCAATGGAATGTGGAGAATGAGGATGAGGATGGGATTGATGAGAATACTTATAGGCGTGCTCAAGTGCCAAAAGTGTCGCAGTGTCTATTTGTGTAATTACAACAGTGTGTGTGTCTGTCTATCAGTGAGTGGGTGTGTGAGGCCATGTTGACATGACTTTCAGCTGCGTTTAATTATGCCAAATGCCAACAATGAACACAAACAGAGCTCAGAGAGACAGAGACAGTGGCACACAGACATATGTGCACACAACTTGTTACTCGACAGTCGCTGACAAATGTAAACAACAAAAACTCAGCACTGTAACGATGGCACAAGGAGAGACCGGCCTGCCAACTTGCCAGCTTGCCAACTTTATGCAATTGTCAATTGTTCGCACAAGCATCGACAGCTCCCAGCAATGACAACAGGAAAAACAGAAAAGCAGAAAAAGAGAAAAAGAAAAAGGGGGTGAAGAGTGCACTTTGACAATTGTTATTACAGTTAACATCTGCTGCAAATGAATGGGCGTGTCTCTTAGCCCAACTTGGCCAACTCAGTCCACAAACAGTTGCAAGTTTAGCAGGTGCAAGAAAATACATTTAAATTACAGATAAAACAGGAGTAAAAGTTCACATATATCGTGTGTTATAAAGCAAATCTGCAATAAATATCGTTTTTATTAAGTGAAAGATTTACTAAACTTAATTCTAACATATTAAGATTATATTCATTACTCAGATTTTAAAATTAAATTATCTAATTACTTATCTATTAATTCGAAGACTTTCTGCAAAACTCATATAAATTTAAATTTCTTGAGAGATTACAAAGAATATCAATTATTAAATATACCAATTTTTTAATAATTTTGCTGTTATTGTTATGAGGTGATTCTGGGAATTTGATTCTTCATGCTAAAATTAATCGAAGAAAAATTTAGTTGCGTCTGTTCAGCTTCAATTTTTATTTGCGAATAATGGTATAACAATGGTATTAATAATATACCATGAATAACATATAAGTAACTTCTCGAACAGTATTTCAATATTTATATTTTATTTGAATCATACACGACTGTTTACAGAGTATCTGAAGACCGTGATGAGCTTTGCCACTTCACTAATGTACCCACGGCTTAAAGTTGTGCTGCCAAGTTTTTAAAGTCTGCTTTTTGGCTGCTTTGGTTTAGCCTGAACAAATATTTGCGCACCGCATAAATCAGCATGTTAGCACTGTTATTATCGTGGCTATGAGCAAGTTGAGCCAGAACCAGAACCGGAGTCAGAACCAAAGCAAGACGAGGCCAGGATGGGCCAGAATATCCAGGCATTTCCTTCTGCCCAATTTCCTGACTTGGCAAACTTAATGTGCACATGCCATAAGTTTGAGTCTGAGACTGAGTTGGAGTCTATAAATGTATATGAGCATATGTGTGTATAAGTATAGGTATAAGTATAAGTATATATATTGTAAATAGCGCTGAGTTGGCGCAGGAAAGGCCTACGAAATTTTCTTGTTTATTATGTGAATTTAAATTTATGCTAATCATTGTTGTGGCTTATGTGATCGTATTATATATGTTGGGATAAGCATGCCGAAGTTTATGAAACTCCGTAAAAACAACTGCCACACGTGCCAGGCTTTAAACATGAATGTTTAATGAATACTTTGCCAAACTCATACATCTGAGTACTTTTTGGACATGAAAACTGCATTAGTTTGTTGCACTTTAAACTGAAAGTTAAAGCCAAAGTTTTTGCATTGCTTTTTTATTAGCTTAGCTGATTTTGTGCAGTCAGCCAAGTAAACAAATTGCTCAAGCACTGATAGAAAATGTCTCTATAAAATGTGCCAATGAAAATTTAGTGTAGTCAAAGCCAAAGAGGGAAAGCCAAAGCGAATAAATTCACGACCCAAAGCAGTCAATTTAATAACTTGGCTTGGATGCCATGCAATGAAACCAAGCGAGGGAATCAAATCAAATCCAAAGCAAATGCAACTGTCAATGTCTTGAGATATTGAATATTGCTTGTCGGATCGAATAAGGTCAGAAATGCATTAAATATGTCACAATATTTCCAATTTACAATTCACAAGCAGTGTCATTTTCTCCATTTTAATCAGCAACCCATAAAAACAAACTTCTAGCTTATTTTGATTTATAGCTAGAGAATTCTGGCAGTAAAAAGTTGTGGCTTGAAAAGTTAGCACAAGGATTTGATACCAATAATAAAAGAGTTAAAAATTGATAGTGAGAGTGAGATAAAAGAAAATAGCCAGTGAAAAAATAAGATAAATATAAAAATATGAAAATAAAATATATAAAATTTAAACATAAATAAAATAAATTAAATATATTAAAAATAATTTAAAAATAATTATAATAATAAGAGTAATAATTCACGCATCACAATAGATTATAGAAAATAAAAATTTTAAACTAATATGAAAATTAATCTTACTCCTGAAAGCTTTAGCTTAAGTTATTATAATTTGCTACTAATTCCATCTTTTTAATAATTTTAAATTGTTTAATCTTAATATTATTTTAAAATCAATGATTATAATATTGACTAGTGCCTTTAATAATAAGCGTTAGCTTGTAGCTCTAGGAATCGAAATAAATAAAATGTAATTAAACGTTGCGGATGTCACAGAGAGAGAGAGAGAGAGAAAGAGAGGGAGAGAGCGTAATTATTCAATATAAGAAAGAGAGGAGATTGACAGAGCTTTCATAGCCTACTAATATTTTAAAAAGGTTCTATAACTCTTTATAGCTATGAAGATTACAAATATCGATTGCAGCCTGGGAAAATTGTGGTTATTTTTGTTATATTTTGACATAATTATGTGTTTCAGAGAGAATAACAAGTATAGCATTATGAAATGTGACATTTCTTCTGATTTTATTACTTTCTAAATTAAATTTCAAATTATTTAATTTACTTATTTTACTTTTCATTCAATAAATAAACAAATAAGAAAATAAATAAGTTAATAATCAATTTATATTAATAAATACGGCTACCTTACATTTTATACAGTTTAAGTTCAATCAAAAAGTAAACAGAAAAAATCTTGTCAATTGGCCTGCAAGGGCATTTAATTGTTGGCACTTTATGGATAATTGTTTCATTTTTCCGTCCCTCTTTTGTTGCCGTTTCCTTTCCTTTTCTTTTCTGCCTTTTCGCCTTTCGCCCGTGTAATTCTTGTGTTGTCATGTTGATGCCTTTAAAAGGAGCTCGGACCAATGTAAATGCTGAGTTAAATGCTTGCTTGTTCTATTGAAATATACTCTAAGTAGCTCTAAAGGGAATATAAGCAACTAGTTTTCTGCTTCTTATTATTATTGCTGTTGTTGTTGTAATTGCTGGTGTTGTTGTTTTAATTCTGACAATGAAATAACAACAGTTCAAGTGGCGGAACTGCTCAAATGACACTCTAAAGTGAGTAAAATATACAGGCAACTTGGCAAATTGAAATACGAATGATAGGGGGAAGAGGGAAACCGCTTAAGGTTGCCTTTAGTTCTGGTTCTTGTTCTGATTCTGGTTCTCAGTCTGCTTTTAAGTTGGCTCCTTGTTGGTTGAATGTTGGTTTTGCTGTTGGTTTTGCCCATTATGCGCGCGTTGTGTCGTTTCCTGGCTTGTAAATCACACTACTTCCGGCCGTCGGCCATATTTACACTTGTTATACACTCACCTGCAAAAGTATACGCACATGGCAGACAGGAAGGCAGGTAGTTATCCAGACAGACTAAGGAATACAAAAGAAAGGGGCAGGGGAAATGCCATTGGCAACAGTTTTGTACAATTGTTGTTGTCCCTGTTGCTGTTGTGCTTCTTCTTCTTATTCTTTTAGTTGCTGTTGTCATCGATGTTGTTGTTGTTGTTTGTGCACAGGTTTTGTGCCTTTGCCTTTTGCGCAATATTATTGTTGTCTACTTTGTTGCGTTGCTCGCTTGGACGCCGTCGGCTACCAGATTGTGTGTGTGTGTGTGTGTGTGTGTGTGTACTCATACCCCTACTGTGTGTGTGTGTGTCTTGACGTTTAATCAACGCATTGTGCCATTTAACTTTACAAACAACGCCTAAGCGCCTACACAAAGTCCTGCGGCCTGTTCTATATTCTTTTCTTTTTTTTTTGTCTCCTTTCTCTTGAACTCGTCTGTGTGTTCATCTGGAGCAGTTTAATAACAATCCAGGTACATACTCGGAATTGCTATTTAAATATGTATTACAGTTGTCGTTTTGGGACACAAACATTTAGAGACTACTTGAAATTTGGCTAACATTATGTGGAAGTAGATTTACTTCTAAAGGGGAATCTTTTTCGTGTGGCCTTAAAAAGAGAGATTTGTATTACACTTAGTTGATTGAATTGGGTTTTCAATGCCAAGAAATGGAAAATATAGTAGAAAAATAGGACTGGTTTTATTACTGATAATATTAGCAAAAGTGAGTATATAAGAGCGCAATTTAATTTTTTTTTATAAGTTATGGTGCAAACATTTTGTTTGTTTCAGACCAAAGTAAACTAGACAGTAATATGTGACTATTAACTATTCTTTCGCAATTGTATCTTTATTTGGTCTAATATTTTGTAACTCAATTCAAGAGAAAGAACAATTACTAAGAAAAAAACCTTGTTAAATAAATCAACTCATTAATCCACCCTCGCAGCTGACCTACGACATTTGACGGGCAATTTTATTGCCAATTAAAAGCAGCAGCTGCTCAACCATTTACTCAATCTCGTAACTTGCTTTTCTAAATTTATTACACACACACACACATTCTAAAATTTGTCATTGGTTTCTGCTAATTGTGGAAATTGGTTAAAAGTTGCTAAATTTGTGAGTAAAATGTATTCGGAAAATATCATGGAATCTGACTATTGTGTAGAAATAAAGATGGTAATAAAGACCTCTTTAGTTAGCTGACTGCTAACGGTATTTTAATGATGACAGACAAGGACAACAACAGCACAAACAAAAAGAATGACAATGGAAACGACATTTAAATGATGTTGTAATGCTTAACAGCTGTGGAATGATTTTAATGAATGTGTATAACGAGAACCAAGCCACGCCCACTCCGCCCCTTGACATGCAAAAGCATTTAATGTAGTTTTTATAATCTCAAGTGTTTTTAATTGTCCAGGATTCAACTGACCTGATGAAAGCACTTTGTGTCAATTAAAATTGCTGATTGTGATTACATTTAATCCCTGACAACGTTACAAACTTTATGTGTGTTGACTGACAATCAATAATGTTTTGGCCAAGTTATAAGCTATGTCTTTTAGCCATGTTATGAGCTAAAGAGCTTGTCAATTACTCAATTAGCTCGAATTACTCGAATTCGGATTTATGCTGCAGTCAAAGTGAATATTCGCAAATGTTGATTCCATAATATTGAATTTGAAATTAAATTCATTAAATTCTCAAATATTTAAAATTCTTATTTAACGTATGCACTTAATCAATTTAAATTGGGATTTTGCAACTCTTTTGACGATTTATCTGATGCTCGTTTTTAAGCCGCTTTTTTGCTTATGATACTTAATTAGTGCGAATTGCGTATACGCAGTGTGTGGCCAGATTAACATCATTTTAACAGTTACAGCACTTCAATTGGCTTGATACATTGATATCCGCGCATTAACGCGTCGTACACGTAATTAAAGTTGCGATTTTCAAACAATTAGCAACTTTTAAGCCGCTTATAAAATGTTTAAACAAACACTCAAAAGGCAGAGTCTGAAATACATTTAATAAAATGTAAGGAAAAATTAAAATGTGAACGAAATTTAAAACAGGTGCCGATATTAAACAACCACAGTAACAAAAAAAAATTCTTTTACAACGATGGCATTTTTTATGCTCAAATTAATTAATTGCATGTGTCAGCGGTTTTGGGGTCTGCTTTTTAGCATTCTCATTTGCATTTTTGTTGCTTATGCCTCGCTTACATTTCTGCGGTAAATTAATATTGCACATACGCAGCGAGAGCCAGACACAAATGAATTGTAGCTCTAATGCGAATCATACACAGCTTGAATACCCTTTTTAAATTTATACTGCTGCTGTTTACTGCTAAATTTGCTGCTGGTCTTTATTTTCATGTATTTTATTCCTAAATAAATGTATTTATATCATTAGCTAGTTATAAAAAAACATTTTATTTATTGCAAACAACTTGCTAAAGTTGACGTTGCCTAAATGATAAAAGCTGAAAGTGAAATTCATTATTCAGCAAACTTTTGCCTGGATTGCATATTAATGCCATCGAGTTCACCAAGGAGACACCAAAATATGCTTAAATTGTATACATATTTCAAATTTATTGCAACTTTAAATAAAGCGCACTATCAATAAGTGATTCAAAGGCGCAGATTCATTCATTTGAGTGCTAGAACGAGTATGAATACTCGTACTTGAATATTGCGAGTGCTGTGTTGTGGTTTTCAATCGAATTAAAGTCAGTCGAGCATAACTTTGGTCAGCTTTAGACCAGACCAAAGGCAAAGATGGGCTAACCACTGAAATGCCAACATCTACATACCGAGAAATGCCAAGCACACACATGAATACACCCATGCACCCACACACAAACACTCTGACACTCACATACTTGAAACACTCAGACACCGAGATACTTTGACTGGGAAAAACCGCATAGTAAATTCGGATTGGCAGACAGACAGCTGGCAGGTTAAAAGAGGAATGATGGAAGGCAGGAAGGAGGCAAGTTTTACAAATTAATTATATTACTTATGGCAGAAGAAGGGGAATTCATTGTGCTTTGGATGGGCACAGTTTTGTCGATTTTAATTATGAGTAATGCGGCGGCATTTCACCGTCTTTTGTGTTGGCCTTAGACCTGGCTAAAACCGCAGATGCCAAGTGATTGATAGACATGTGAGTCAGAGTGAAAAGCGAAGCGAATAAAATTAGCAAATGAATAAAGTGAACAGACTATGCAAAGGTGGGTCGATCTCAAGGCAAAACTAGTGCCTGTCATTTAATTAATGTAAAATGTTGCTTCCGTTGACAGTTTGTGTCACACACACATTTATTTAATTAGTTAAGCGTAAGTATGTGAGTGCCTTTGATGTTAATTAAAAGTTGAGATGATGTTTTCAATGTGGCAACTTGAATGCCACGTTATTAAGAGCCACAAGACATGTGTTGTCATTACAAGCGGAAGAAACTGTCTATTGTTTAAGTCGAAAAGTGCCAACCTTGTGTACTCATAATTGTAAACTTGTTTTCCGTCTGCTTTTCATTCTCATTGCAGCTGACATCGTACTACAATGAGACGAGCTGGACAAATGCCTCTGAAATGGATACAATAGTTGGTGAGGAACCGGAACAGCTCTCACTTGTGTCAATTGTAGTTGTTGGTAAAGTAAATGTCGTTGAATGTCTAACAAGCGAAGCAGACACTCCAAAGAACACCATCAAGAGCACCACCAACAGCACCAACAGCACAGCAACATGAGCACAACAAATGCATGTGGCACACACACACACACACCCACTGATACAATTACAGTGACAGAGACACACTCGCACACTTGCACACACACACTTAATCGTACTTGCATTCGCATTCGTACTCCTAGTCGTATACGTAATAATTTCTCATTGGCTCGACCCCATAAGTATGCTATGTTTATTAATGTTTCGCATTTCTTGTGCTATTCACGTGTCTAATCCTGTCTGTCCCCCTTGTCTCATATTCAACTCAACTCCACTCAACTCTCCCTTCGCCGCAGGCATCTTTTTATCGGTGCTGATATTCCTCTCGGTCGCCGGCAACATCCTTGTCTGCCTGGCCATCTACACGGAGCGCAGCCTTCGTCGCATCGGCAATCTGTTTCTGGCCTCATTAGCGATTGCGGATCTCTTTGTGGCCTCACTGGTGATGACATTCGCGGGCGTCAACGATTTGCTCGGTAAGTACACCTATCATACTCTCTTTCCCTCCCTCTCGCTCTCTCGCTCTCTCTGTCTCTCCCGCTCTCTCCCAGCCAATATTATGGAAATTTGCAATTGAAATTGTCGCGCATATAGGAGAAAAATGTATGTAAAACACCGCAGGCTGTCGCACAAACAAACGACTCGACAATATGTATAAAAAAAATAAGAACGCTACAGATGAGTGAGCTCGACAATGAGATACTCGTTAGGCATTCGATTTTAACGCTACAAAATAATAATAAAATTGTAATTTGAGTCACAGTCTTCCAGAAAAAAACTGTTTTTAATTTAGTTCAATTATCTTAAAGAAAGATTTAGTCTATGCCAAATTGAATTTTTATGACATCTTTATAAATGAACATAGTTCTCTAAATGTATATAGAGTCATCTTCAGGGACTGTAATCATTATAAGTTTAAAAAAAAAATTTATTAAATAATGATTTACTTTAATTTTTATTCTTTGTTTTATTTTTTTGCTCAAAAATAATGTTTATTTGCTGAGTAGAAAGTATAACTCAAAATCAATCGTTAATCAAATCTTTAAGACTTACACATTTAAAATAATGGTCAAAGTGCAAAAATTGGCCGTAAAGATGAATATTGGTATATTTTCGCTGTCTCAAAGTAACTATCGGTGAGACTTTTTTTTATCAAAAAATAAACAAAAACAATACTACTTATAATAGACTATAATATATAAAATATAATATTTTGCAATGTCGGAGATGCCTCTCTTTGCCTGTAACCTACATCGACTCTTAGTTATAATACTCCTTAGGGTTTCGAGTATATAAAAACTGAGCTGCACTGGCTAATGGAATCAGTTTCTGTGTAAGAGGTGGGAAAAGGGAGGGAAAAGTGGTGAAATTGTAAAGAGTTTGGGTTTTGGGTTGTAAGCCCATTTCAAATGACTGGCAGCGCTTAAAGCGGGGATCTACTGTGGCTTTGTGCGATGCCTTTTAAAGTGTCAGCTGCACTGACGTTCTGCCTGAGTGCTCGACCTCAGAGTCGCATTGAGCACTCGTTCTCGTTCTCGTTCTCGTCCTCCTTCTCGTGCTCGTCCCCGTCGTCGTCCTCCTGCTCAGGTGGTAGCTGCAAGTGCAGCAAGGAATTATCATTTGATGCACCTGCCCAAGTTGTTGTTGCTTTTAGCTAATATACAGTCAACCACAGATGCAGATCTGATGCAGCTGCCACTTGGAACCCAGACAAGATGTTGGCAATCGAATGCTGAGTATGAATTTCTGTTAATTAAACGAAAATGCGAAAAAGGGAAAATGATGCGAGCTGAGAATGAAAAAAGACTCTTAAGCAAATAAGTGACAAATTAGGCGGGTTGCCAGATAAGAAGCAGACATCCTTTGAAGACATGTTCCGGCTGGGAAACTTGCAGCTGACATCAGTGCGTGATGAGAAGGCAAAACACAAACACAAATACTGGCAAGTGAATGCGAGGGGAGAACGAAGTGTTACCTCAGCAACAGAGCATCAGAGATACATTTGTAAGAGCAGATACAGTTGCTCACGCACTTGTTTTGACAAGGCATAAAATGCCAATGTAGTTTCTTTTATTTTTGAATTAAAAAGATTATTTTTTGTTTTACTATGTTATTACCATTTTTGTCATATTTTAATAAATAACAGTTTAATAATTAAATAAATATGGCTGATAATTTTATTTTATTTTATACTTTTCTTTCTTACTTTAAGTTTAGTTTTGCATATTTATTATACTACTGCAGTTTCTTATGGTTCCTAGAGCAAGTTAAAGAAAAATAACTTAAAATATTTATCCAAAATATGAATTATTTTCAATGTGAATGCAATTACTTGACACACTGTATGCGTATGCCAGAGTTGTAGTCGAATGTCGGTTCCATCTTGCCGTGCTTTGTGCGTGAAAATAATAATCGACTTTGCCACTTCAAGATGGAAGATGAAACCAGAACCAGGAGCAAAAGAAAAGAAAAGAAAGAAGCCGATGTCTGTTGCTCTGGTTGCCTCGTAAGCAGAAAAGTGTGAAAAAGTAAATAAAAGTGTTCTGCCTTCCTGGGTGTGTGGAATGTGGAGTATGGAGTTGGGAATGTGGAAGACAAACAAGCAGACGAGTGCCAGCTGAGGAGCCTCAGGGCCACATACATGTATGTACATACATATGAGTACCAGTACACCTAAGTGAACCTATTGAGAGCTGCTTTAGCCAAATTATTTTCGACAAAGTGCCAAGAACCTGTACACGTATTGTATGTATATGTACATATGCCTGTGTGTGTTTGTGTGTCTGTGTAGGTGGCAGTAAAACAACATTTGGCACGCTCCAAGGCAGGCAAATCAGCAAATAAATGCAGGTACACAAACTCCAGCATATTTATATGAGAATTCAAGCAACAACTGCGAGATGAAATTGGAACTGGAAATGGAAATGGGAGAGATGTTGGCAACATCTGTGCCAACTCACAAAATACACATACATACATAAGTATTTCTGCTTATAAGCATGTCTGACTTAATATGAGTGCAATACGAATTATTTGCGGACTTGACTGTCTGACAATTTGAGTGCTACTCAGGTGTGAATCACGAACAACAGCCAAAGAAGCAATCCATTGTTATCCTCTGACGAGCCGCAAGATATTGCCATAGGAGTGATTGGAGCAATAAATAACATACTGAAAAATTAATAAATCGAGTAAAACCATACATATTTTATAAATGTGCAGAGTTATCGACAAGATATCACTGACTTTTTTCAAAGAACTGTTCGAAGAGTGTTCTTAGCGATATAAAAGGAGCCATCTAGTGTGGAAACATAGAAAGTTGAATTTATCAATAAGCATTAAGGCCCTATTCTCCTTCAGATTGCTGTTTTTGGACCTTTTTTGAAAAAATTCGCATTTGAAAACGCAATAAGATATTTGAATTTTGTTGCTTTTATTGAATTAGTAATTAATGAAAGAAAATAAAAAAATTTTTTTGCCTCGACACGAGGGGTGTTCAAAAAGTAATGAGACTTCAAAGTTGGTGGTGCAAAAAAAAGGTGTCGTCATGGCGGCCACGATTCCGGGTCTCCGGAGCGTCTGAAAAAAAAAAATATAGGGTTATGATCAGCATAGATGTAATTCTGGCCCGTAGCAAAATAAAAATTTTGCGATTTTTTTTGTCAAAATGGCGGCACTTGAAATTGAAAAATCGAATTTGGACCCATTTTTTTGTAGTTTAGTGTAAAAAAAAATAGTAAAAAAAATCGCAAAATTTTTATTTTGCTACGGGCCAGAATGGTGACAATTCTACGTCGATTAAACTTAGTTTCATCCAAATCGGTTCAGTAGAACTGGCGGAATCGTGGCCGCCAGCTCGAAAAACGTGGTTTCGAGATAAACGCGTTCAAAGTTTTGACTCCCCTTGCATTTACATTAACATTGCTGGACAAAAAGAGCCATAACTCCTAAAGTATTTCGAATTTCTAAAAATCCCTTTAGGGGCATATTCACAACTACCCAAGCTATAAATAAATGCAAAAAAAAAAAGTCGAAAAAAATTTTTTGCTGAAAGAGAATAGGGCCTTAAAGTATGCAATAAAAAAATATTTTAGATATGCAGCAGTTGAATTATTTGTGAACATGCATTTTATGGCCATGAACATGCATTTATGGCCACAAAAATACAAAATTAACTATTTGCTTTTTTAAATTTAGAGGAATTTAATATATATGCCCAGAAGTATGCAACTTAGTCACATGCCCAAAATTATGCAAGGAACATTATATGTTACTTGAATCTTTTACATGGGCAAACTCAAAAAAATTGTCCTTTGTTATTGTTAGGACAGGATCCTACTGAAAATATGGACATACAGACTAATTTAATAATTCTCGAATAAATTTAAAATTTAATATTGAATTTCTTTTAATGGTTGATTAATTCAACAGCACAAATGTGCACTAAAGATCCATATCCTGTGAAACGCTCTATCAAGCATAAATGCCGAAATAAGCATGATTTTCATATAAAAGCCATTAAAAGCTTGAAATCTGCTGTGGCAACATATACAAACACACACATACATATACACTCTCAATAAGTATAAGTTTTGTATGAGATCTGATATGAAATTTATCATTTCACCACATTTATGCATATGTATACAAGTATTTCCGTGCGTTGGCAATTTTTTCACCAGCTCAATTCAGACCCATCGCCGGATATCCGATTTGGTCCAGCAGGTATTCTTTGTTACATCCTTTTTTAGCCATAATTGCTACGCACTTATAAAGTTGCCATAAAAAGGGATCGTTTAATTTTTGGCCAACACAAATCAAATGTAAATGTGAATAAATAACAGATGAAGCAAATCCATATCTGACTGCAAGGTGGAAAATGTCGAATGACGATCTGAGGGCAGGATAATGGAGAGGTATAAAGCATGTAATGACACTGTAGCACAGAGGAAACGGAAATTAATTTATGAAATCATTTAAACTCAATTTGCAATATGAATAAGTAAAAACACATCAGACTGTTGCAGCCAAGATGGCATGATCGACGATAAGATACCACACATCAAAAATTAAATTGACATGTTCGGAAAAAGGTGGTTGTAAAAAGTAACGGATAGAGAACCACGAACAGCGGAGAAAAGACATTTCTACTACATTCTAAGCCAATAAAGATTCATCGTAGGGATTAATTCTTTTTTAAATAAATATCTTAGACACATTTATTGCTGTTTTTATCTGTGTTGCCACAAAAGGAGGAATATTCCGTTTTAAACTTCTGGATTCGGTATGAATGTGTGCATACCTATCTTGTTACTATGTTGACTAAGGAGTATTAAAATTCGCATTCGTATTTTGCAATTCAGTTGCCTGAGTTGTTGTTGCTTTGACTGTGTCTGCTGTTACAGAAATCGTTGAGAAAATTAAGAATTTTACTCTGGTCCTCTTGGCCACAACATGGCAATTTCCGCAGCAGCTCGTGCTCTCACAGAAGCACTTATGTATTTACATGGCTTCCAGTGGCAGAGAGAGAGACAGAGACAGAGGCAGAGACAGAGACAGAAAAGAAAACTTATGCAACTGAAGTTATTAAGCAATTTAAGCCAGCAATCAGTCAATCATTCGGTCAATAAATCGAACCAATCGAATCAATGAAATGAATCAATTGAATCAATTCATAGTTTAAATAGTATTCTTATTGCATTCTGTCATTTACAGGTTATTGGATCTTTGGTGCTGAGTTTTGTGATACTTGGGTGGCCTTTGATGTCATGTGCTCGACGGCATCTATTCTGAATCTCTGTGCCATATCCATGGACCGTTACATACACATCAAGGATCCGCTCAGGTGAGTGCCATAAACAGCCAACTAAACTATTCATAATTATGATAGAAACGAGCATGATGATGATGATGATGATGATGACGCTGTCACATGCATGATTTATACAATTTATCAATATGTGTTCGGCAGCTGCCTGTCATCACAGTGTCTCTCCGTACAAGCTGTATATGAGTTTATAGAAATTAATTGTGCATCGAGTGATGGACAGAGAGTCGATTGTTGTTGTTGTTGTTGTTCTGGCTGAGAGTTAGTTGGCCTGCCTGCCCTTATATTGATTTTATCAGGCTCCAAACGTATCCCGAAAGCTGCTCTCATTTATTGTTGTTGTTATTTTTGTTGTCTGTCAGCAAGTGAGTGGAAATATTATTGATGCGACATTGAAAGCCCGATTAAATATCGATTTATTAAAAACAGACTCCTCTCATGCATATTACTCATCCGACGCGATGTCATTCCCGTCACGTTTCTCATTGCCAACAGCTTCAAACTCCGACTCAGACTCAGACTCAGCTTCAGACTCTGTTTCAGCCTCTTTGTCGACTCTCGGCACTCGACTTGTTTATGGCCCCGTCTCTCATTAATCGCTTCACATAATTGTTTCATTAGTAACAGATTTATTGGGCATTAACGGCATTACTTTTTCTTTCCTGGCAACAGCATCGACGTTCTTTATCGACTTGACTTGACTTGACTTCATTTTTATGCCATTTCTCGGTGTGTTAAAGTTTCCAAAGCACTTTTGCTGCATCACCAGCAGTGGCTCACTGGGAATGAATACTGTGAATAACTGTGGCTCAACTTGACCATAAGCAAGTCTGAAATGAAATATATATTAGTCATTATAATTATCACATCACAATTGACAAAAAATTATAGCTAAAATTTATTAAATAATACATTTTTGTTTAATTTCAACTCGGATAACTTTGTCAAAGCTTAACCGGTTTACTTGCGTATTGTCAACTTAATCATTGCTTGTTCATAAATGAACACACTTTTTGATCACACTTTGGAATGCGCCACCACATGTGCAACACTCAAGTAACACAAAAGGGTTACGATGGCATAGAATTACCTCACGGGACGAAATCCCGGTTCTCAGCAATAAAAAATACAATAAGTAGGAAGAATTCAGGACTATATTAATACTATATCTACCTCTGTTTATTAGAACATAAGAGATCCTTTAAAAACGCATGCAACTCAATAAACGATGTCAGTTCTTAATTTCAACTCGAGTGTGTTTTACTTAGTGGTTAACCCGCGTGCAATACCATTGAGATTCTCAGTCGCAAAAAGTTGCGACAAAGACTCAATACCTTTGCATGCATTGCTTGACCTTCAATTTAATTCTTTATTGGCATTATATTCACAGGGAAATTTAATTTTTTTTACAAAACTATCCACTTTTTAAAAAAAAAAAACTTTGAATTCCTATAACGTTCTCAAAACTTTTACATCTATCTAATCAATTCAACATAGAAATTTTATTCATTTTGAAAAATTGTTTATTTTTTCAGCACTGTCGACTTTTCCATACCATCCTCATGCATGTATCCCTTTATCTTTATTTTTCTTTCGCACCTCTACCTTTTCCTTCCTTTTTCTCTCTAACATCATAGTGCTTCTCAAAAGTCTACGCAAATTGCAGTTGCTTTCCGATTAAACGTTCAATGTTCAGGTGTGTGTGTGTGTGCTAGTGTGTGTATCTGTGCGTGTTTGGCAAACACAATGGGTGTACTCCCTGCTGGCCAACTGACAGTTCCATGTTTCTGACTGGCTCTGACAGAATGTCTTGTTCTACAAGTGCTGCCTGCATTTAGCCAATGTTTGCTTGCAATATCTGCGATAGAAAACCCCTCACTCTTGTCTCTCACTTGGCCAAATGCCTGGTAAACTATGCCTCTCCCATTCTGTATGGCGCTTTCTATATGTCTATCTGTTTGTCTGTGGAGAACTGATTGTCAAAGTAAGCGAAATGTACAAAAGAAGCTATTACCAAGTGGATACAACTTTATCAGCGTTCTGTCGTGGCACACACACACACACACACACACACATACACACAACAATTGTGTGTTAATTAAATTTTTTGACAATGCCGCAAAAACCGCAAAAGCGAGAGAAACCAACAAAATTTTGGCAGTAGCATCAACAAATATAACGTATACGTAAAGTGTGGTGAGAGACAAAGTCAAACCGAAATTTATGACATGTCAGCGACAACAGCAGGACAACGACTGTCCAAGTGTGTGTGAGGGTGTGTGTGTTGCTGTTAAAAATGGTGCTGGCCAAGTTGCTGACAACGTAAGACAAAGTCTGTAACAAAGTCTGCACCACAAACGAAATTAATGTAGCCCAACGGCTGCCACTTTCAGGGAAACATGACTGAAGGGGAAAGTTGTGAGGAAAATGGGTTAGGGGATAAAGGATAAAGGAGCGACTGCTGCCAACATATGGCAGCGAGACCGACACTTATGACCGCGACCTTCCCCTTTCCCCCGCTGGCCGTCAATCTCATCCAAAGAGTGACAATAAATCCTTTGATGCTATTTGCAGCCATAAGCCAAAAGTAGAATAATATTTTCTCCGCTTTCTCTACAATCCACACTCTCCTCCCACCATTCACTCTCTTCTCTTTTTCTCTATTCTCGCGTTTCTCCAGCTATCGCTCACTGGCATTTGTTGCTCGAAACTTGCACCTGCTGTCGCTTTGACAAAGCTTATGCGTTTATGAAAAATATAGCACGACATTTGTATTGAAGTGGCATTCTAGCTTAAACTGAATGTGAGTGTATTCAGAGTGAGCGCGTGAGTGCCTTGCGAATAAGTCTATTTGATTTTAATGCGCTAACTCCCTAAAGTCAGTTGGAACACTTTCAACACTTAAATCTGTCGTTTGAAAATGCTAAAAAATTAAAACAAAAATATTCAAAAACATTTTTAATATTATTATTGTATTGTTTGGAATTTTTAATAATTTTTGGTATTTTTTGTAATTTGTCGATATTTTTTAACTTTTATTGGAAAACGTGCAATAATATAAAATTATCGAGCAATTAAAGGTTGTTTTTTATTATTTGATAATCATTTATATTTTACAATTTTTTTTATTTAAATCGTTACGGTCGCTAGTTAAAACATTTGTGCCGTTTTGGCCAAAAAGCTGACACTTTGGACATTTTAATTAAGCTATCAAAAGTTAACTTTAATAACTTGACACTTGAAGATAAACGTTTCGAGACAAATTAAGTCATTAAAATATAATCGGACAGTTGAATTTGTGCTGGCAATTTAAATTGAGGCAACAGAAAAAATCATTGCCTACTTCAAGGTAAATTTGCATATGACCTTGCGGGCTAATTTCAGCGCAAGTAAATCAAATTTGGCCACTGCGCAGGCGAAGACTGCGACTCAAGTTCAGGTTTAGGTCCAAGTCCGTCATAGCGAGGCTTGAGTGTGTCTGCGGCGACTACTTGAAACGTGAGAGGACCGTCGCCTGTTGCCTTCACTTTGATTTCCATTTTCACTTTTTTTTGTTTCCAACTTGGTCGAGTTTTGTATCTGGGCAGGGAACCGGGCCTGGATCTGTCTAGCGTTATTAGTGTTTGTCCCGGCAGGATATAGAGAAGTGGAAGTAGAGGGGAAGGAACTGCTCTTTATGCAAATCTGATTTATTTGCATGTCAAAGTGGAAGACGGCTGGCAAAACTGACAGTTTTTCTAGCCGCTGCCCCCGTCCAAGTGTCAAAGCTCACGCGCGCGCTGCCTGCGTCTCATTAGTATGTGTCCCTTCATCTCCTCCCCCTTTTCACCTTTCCCCTCCCCCTCGCCCCTTGCCCTTGGCAACAACAAGTCCCTCAAGAGCTTTGAAATTTTTGTGTGTATTTTCCACAGCGTCTTAAAATAATTGCAAGCATTTAATTTAATTGCGCTTGGCAAGATTTGTGCGCAGTCGGCAAAAATTGAAAGAAAACGAAAGTTAAATAAAAATGAAATTTTCGGTGCGAAAAGCGCGTGGAAATCTAATTAGAAACAGGCGCTGACAAAGTTAAAATGATGGTGGTATTAATAAAAAATAAAAATTGTTTTTAATGCGATAAAGTTGAAGCCGGCAGTCAGGCAGACGCCGAGCCTGTCATCATCATCATCATCATCATCATTATCATCATGATTATTATCGCAACTGTCAGGATCAGGATGTGAACATACGAGTGCATACTCTGGCTCGCTATCATGCATAAAATTCACTTTAAACTGCAATAAAAAAGTGATGCAAACTTTTATGACAAACCGTGAAGTGTGAGAGTAAGTGAGAGAGAAGGGTAGAGAAAGAAAGACAGATGGAGAGAGACAGCACACTTAAGCGGCAAAAGTCAACGGGAATGCGGCACAAGGGGAATGTGTTGTAATTGTGTTGCTTTTGGGTTTGTTCATCGTTGTGTCATCTGCCTGCAACACTTGACAACAGCAACAACAACAACAACAACAACAACAACAACATATGTATTTGCAACATTTGAGCGCAAGGCCAAAACGCTCATAAAAACTCATAAAACTTCAGGATGCCACAAGGCATACAAACAACAGCTAAATAAACGCCAGAGTTGTACAAACAACAAAACAAACTATACAAACGACATGCAGATGTCGCCACAAAAACGCGTCGTTGTCGACATTAAGTGCGTGCCACACTGTAATTGTAACTGTTGTAACTTGTTGAGTGCGTGTGGCAACAACAACACACAACACACACACACACACCAATAGAGTCACGCACAACATTTAATAGGAAGACACTTCGATGGCGTCTATGGGTGCGTGACGAACGTTGCAGCTGTCCACCAGTGTTGCCACAATGTGACATACTTTGTCTGGATTTGGCTAGATTTTAACCCATTAATGGCTGCCCATAGATCGGCTGGTACGATTTTGACGAAATTTGGAAATGTGTGCCTAGAAGACCATAGAAGTTGAAAGAAACAAAAAAAAAATGTTTATCTTCAAATTTAATTTTTTCGATTTCCATACATTTTTCAGCTATTTTCGATAACATTTTGTATGCAGAAAAATAGCTAGATATTCACCTGTAAAAAGCTACAAGTATAACAAGGATAACTAAACTGTTTAAATTTTATACTTATATTTTTATTATTTCTCTTTACTATGAAATAAATTTTGCCTCGATATCTCTCACATGCCCCGAGCTAGAATTTTTAAAGTGTCAATACTTTTTGGGTATTTAAATTAATTTTAGCCGTTAATGGGTTAATACAGAAAATGTTTTATGAATGAGATAAAAATTGACATAAATTTGATTAAAACAATGCCTAGCTTAAATGCAACCGAAAAAAAGCCTGTTAATCTATTTAAATATTTAAATGCTGATATAGTTTTTATTCGCATTTGAATTCTCTTCTCCATTAGAGTATTTTTCTGCAGCTGAAGTTATATTTTTAATTCTAAATAAATTTGTTCTGTCGAATAGAAAATGTTGTATAGTAGACAATAAATAAATGTATTAATTAATATTGCATTTAAGTTTTTAAAATGCATTTTGTTGTGCAACTTCATATTTAGTACGCTGATTTGACGTTATTCGGAAATGTAAATTCAATTGCATATAGGTACTGCAAAATTATGAAATATTTAAAATGAAGTGCTGTATTTATTTTTATATGCCATTCGGATTTCCATTTAAAAAAAGCTAGATCTAGCCAGGCCTGCTCATTACACTTAAGACTAGGTGACAAAACTTAGTGAGTAACATAAATGGCAACCACTTTTGTTGTTGTTGTTGTTGCTGCTGCAGATGGAAATCAATTTGCGTTGCCACATGAAATTGAATTTGTGTTTGTGAATACAATTACCTAAACTTCCTTTTTCCGTTTTCATTTTGATTTTCGTTGTTGTTGTTGTTGTTGTTGTTGTCGCTCTTGTCAACTGTACATTTTAGGCCCACATATTGACTGTGAGTGCCAAAGTCTTTGTATTGAAATTGAATTATTCTGTTTGATTTCCTGCCCCTCTAACACCGCACTTAGCCGGCGGGCAACATTTACCAAAGCCAAAATGCTGCGGCATATGGCTGAGACTCCTTCCCTCCTTCCCTCCACCCCACCAGCCTCATCTCTTGCTGTCTCTGTAACATACATATATGAAATGCCTATTGCCTTAGGTCTGTGCTCTGCTCATTTCCGCTACTGTAAAGGCAAATTGTGCGGCCTCCGCCCCTCGGTCCCCCCGTCAATATTCGACATCGAAGTGATTGGAAAAAGCAAACGAACAACCGTTGTATTTGCATACGTCATCCAACGACCACGTTGCGTATACGTAATGCGTATGCGTAATGTGCGTTTGGTTTTATGTCTTGCTGCGGTTGGTCGGTTCTCTGTCGGTTTGGGTTTCGGTTTAGCTCTATGTATTTGCCACACGCACACAGCCTGGGGTAATTAATGACATGCAGGCAGGCAGAAATCTGCCATTGCAACATGGATATGTGGATACATAGATACATGGATACACCTTGTGTTGTACCTCATCGCCAAACACTTGTCACACACACACACATACAGCTCACATCCTCCACTCAAAAATGCCGTTTGAACCCAGCCTGCTTGTGGCCGACTCCAACAAGCAAAGCCGCAATCACAACAAGGTCCATTTTACCCCTTTTTTTGTCACTCACCCCTTTTTGTTGCTTGCACTCTAAAAATTCGAACACTATTGCTTCAGAAAAATTTTAAGTTCTCCTGCGTTTCATCTCCTAGAAACGACATTATTTAAAATTTATTCGAAAAACAAGGATCCATTTTTTATAAAAGTTCAGTGGAAGCATCATCAAAGAATACCATAAAAGCAGCTTTAAAGAAAACGAACTTTATAAGCAATGATTTATTAATTTTATAAATTAAAATAATGTTGCCATAATATTTTAAACGGCCTGATAAGCCTGTTTCTCTTTCCAATATTTAAAAATTCAATTTTTAAAAATACACTTATAAGAGAACGTTTTTTTATTATTTGAATATATAATATTTTTTTTTTAATGTGTGTTTCGTCTTCTGTTCTTACGTTGAGACTTTTGGCTGTTGGTAACCGCAGGGGACACAGAACATTAGCAGCCAACAGCAGACAGAGTTCCCTTTAAATTGATGTGATGCCTTCTCTATTTCTTTCTTTTCTCTTTCTCTTTCTTTTCATCTCATCTCGTGTCTTCCTCGTCTCTCATTGCAGATATGGCCGTTGGGTGACACGACGCGTCGCTGTCATCACAATCGCTGCCATTTGGCTGCTGGCGGCATTCGTATCCTTTGTGCCCATCTCGCTGGGCATCCATAGGCCCGATCAGCCCCTGATATTTGAGGATAATGGCAAGAAGTATCCCACATGTGCTTTGGACTTAACGCCCACATATGCCGTCGTCTCGAGTTGCATCAGTTTCTACTTCCCCTGTGTGGTCATGATTGGCATCTACTGTCGGTAAGTATCACATTTCCAATATAAATATAAAATGCATTCAACAACACCCGCAAATTTCTACAAAAAATGAACGGAGCTCTCCAAACAAATTCAGCAATGCAGAAACTTTAGCCAATTAAAATTCCAGAGACTTTTGAATAGAGAAAAGCAGCAACCACTTTGGGGATGGGAAGACAGAAAAATAAATGAATGCTTTGGCATGAATAAATTCTCTGTGCTTCAATATAAACGTTATTTGCTCTTTCAGACTATATAGAGAATCTAAATGATTTAATAAGAGGCCTTCCGTGTCTTTAAGAATGTTAAAAGCCTTAATCTTTCTCAAACGAAGTTAAAATCTCACAAATAATATTGATAACTTTTTAAAGACACCTTTTTTTAAGTAAGTATACTTATTCTGAAAATTGAATTGGATCAATATTGACACCTTTGATGTACATAATTTTGAAAAGAATTCTATATACTATATGAAGACGCATTAAGACGAACGAGGTCAACCAGGGATAAAAATAAATATAATATACTCGTTTATCGACAGTTTCAATATTTTTATACGCTCGGCAGAGCAATAAAATGTAAATAATAAAATGAAATAAATACTGTCGAAATGTCGAAATGCCGCAAGGACATTTGTGCTGATGTGCCGCTGGCACGAGAGCTTTTGCCAATGGGATAACTATCAGGGAGGAATTGTAAGGGGACAAAGAGAACGTAGGTTGACTATCGCATAAGTAGGCAAACAAATAAGCACACGCATTACTGTCCAGCTAAGTAATCCCTTAGCCGAACCAAGATGGACGTCGGATGAACGCATAAACACAGGGGCGTGTGCAAAAAAATAGATGAAGTAGAAGTAGAAATACAGGGCTAGACAGTGCGTTCAAGGATAACGTATAATGTTAACGGCAACAGGATGCCAACATCATCAGCAAGAGGAAGACAGCGATATGGTTTGCCCATCAGCATTATGGCCAAAGGGCGAGTGCCATGTTGCCATTTTAGCTTAACGAGATTTGCGGCGAATGGGCGAACGCAACAATTGGACACAATCTGCTCTTCTCTCCACAAGACCATCAGTCCAGACTGTCCAGTCTGTCCAGTTCGTCTCTCTCCCTCTGTCTGCCTCCTGTCATTGGAATGTTCCATCAAATTTCGGTCAAATTGCTGAATAAATAGACTTTTATCGTCATAATTTGTGCACGGCCTTGTTATCCTTTTCATGTGAGTTTTATCTTCGAGCAACAACAACTCACCCTCATGGCCGTGTATATATGTACATATATAAAGCCAGCTTCTTATCGAACGAGCAAATTAGAACGTGCCCTGTCTTATATTAAGCATACGCACTGTGTCCGTCTTAGCAAAGGGGAAACGACTGCAGCAGCAGCTGTTCCCTTGGGCAGCCTGTTTAATTGGCATGTCAAGACAAGTAAATAATTATCATATCAGTTACCAGACAGGCTTACAGAGCGAAACAATCAGTTGGCCTCACAATTGAGTAAATAGAAATTATACTAGAAGAAAGAAAAGAAACAACCGATGGATACTCAATAGATTATCCAAGTCGAATTCTATATGGAACTATCGATATTACCAATTTAAAAATAAATCTCATACTTTCACTTATATGCAACTTACTTGCGACATACATAGTATAAATCAAGAAATAATTCAAATCTGATTTGGAGTCTCTTTAATTTTGATCTCCCCCAGACTGTACTGCTATGCACAGAAGCACGTGAAGAGCATCAAGGCGGTGACACGACCCGGCGAGGTGGCCGAGAAGCAGCGGTACAAGAGCATCCGCCGGCCCAAGAACCAGAGCGTGCCGAAGAAGTTCAAGGTGCGGAACTTGCATCACAGTTCCCCTTACCATGTCTCCGATCACAAGGCGGCTGTCACAGTGGGCGTGATAATGGGCGTGTTTCTCATCTGCTGGGTGCCGTTCTTCTGTGTGAACATCATGGCGGCGTTCTGCAAGACGTGCATTGGGGGACAGACGTTTAAGATACTCACCTGGCTGGGATACTCGAACTCGGCCTTCAATCCGATCATCTACTCGATATTCAACAAGGAGTTCCGGGACGCCTTCAAGCGCATTCTGACCATGCGGAATCCTTGGTGCTGTGCCCAGGATGTGGGCAACATTCATCCGCGAAACAGCGATCGCTTCATTACGGACTATGCCGCCAAGAATGTGGTTGTGATGAATTCAGGACGCTCCAGTGCCGAGTTGGAACAAGTCTCTGCAATTTGACCAAAAAGTGGTTGGATCCTGTGCTCCAGCTGTTGTCCTGGCGGCGGTTTGCATGTCGATAATGATGATGACGACGATGGAGCACTGACCTCCAGATACGTTCCATGAGATTCGCTTGCGGCGGCCACAACGACCATCGTGGAGACCGTGGAGGCCGCACAAATGGAAACCGAGCTGGTCTAAAGTCGAGAGTGACGTCGAAGTCGAAGTCGATCACAACTTTTGGGTTCCTAAAACGCTGCAAAATGCGTTGCAATCCCAAACCAAAGAATACACACAGATTAATCCAAATCTTAATCCAAAGAAAAATAGAAAACATAAAAAGAAAAGAAATGAAAATAGAAAACCTGTAAGTATTATCAGCGCATTCTAGACAACTAAGCAATCTACTAACTAATTTGTGTATACTTAATCTAACTAGTTAAGATTCTAATGTCTGTACTAAAATGAAAACCAAGTCGTGACTAGGTCTAAGATCCCCTCACCAAAGAGCTTCTAAATATGATAGTTAAACTGTTACACTATTATTTCCATACATGCTTATGTATATTGCTAGTATTTATACTATACTAAACTATATCAAGTCAAGAATTGGACAAGACATGACATGACATGGCTATCAATTACCGTTAACAAACGGTTGTTCGCCAAAATGGCCAATACAGCTTACGAATTTCTTTAACTTTTCCAAAAAAGGAGCAGCTGTTATCATATTTTTATTATTATGACTGCAAAGCCAATGACATTATTCTCAATTTGACAACACACAAATACAAATACACACATACAAACTCCATTTTGTTTGCAATAGAGAAAAATAATTCGGAAAAACAGTCGAGTGCACACAACTGTTTGATACCCTGCATCAGTCCCTATACAAATTATTTTCGTTATATAAATTTTATTCTTGCTTCAATTATTGATGGGAATAATTTGAATTTTTTTACATACAGTGATGGAATATTTAATAGAAATTATAATTTTTTATTGGATTTTTGAAAAAGCTTGGGAAATAAATGTTTCTTTAGCTTCCACTGTTTTTAAATTCCTATTTAACACTGTTTCAAAATTAAGCTTTTTATCATAATTATTAAAAATTTGTTTAAAATATTAAGAAGACTATCGTTTCTATTATATTTTCCATCACTGCACTTCAGCACAAAATCTATGCAACCCCGAACACAGGGTACAAACAGCAAATGGCGATTGGCAAACAAAGCATTAGATTTGAATTATTGATGGGAATTTATGGCCATTGAACGTTTCGTTGTGTGCTGCACTCAAAAGCCGTTTGCCAATTGCCAACTGCAGTCATAAATCATTCAAATTAATAACCATTTGTCCAATACGAGTATTAAAAGCGAGGGTCGAGTATCAGTTACATATACATAAATATCTAAAAGCACGAGTACCTTTTGTTTTTGGAGCTGTCAGAGCGCAACGAAGCAAGCTTTAAAATGTTAATTGGGCCTCAAACTGTGATTGACAGACGCGAAATTTGAAAATGGCTAAAAGCCAAGCCAAAAGCTTAGCGAAAGGTTAACCAAAGGCATTGGCCCTGATTCGGATTCGGATTCTGATTCTGATTACCGAGTGATTTAATGAGCCGCACCTGAAGCGACACAAAAGCGGATTCGACACCTGCAAAAAGCCAAAAGCAGCCTCACTCAACTGTCCCACAGTCTGACAGTCAGACAGTCTCCCTTTCCCTCTCTCTTCTTCTCTCTGCCTGTCTCTTTCTGGCTAAGGATAATGAACATGTGGCCCCGCGGCTTTTCTTGCTTTTCTTCCTTCGCTCGAAGTAATAACAAATGTAAACAGTTGCTTTTCACGCTAAAAACAAGTACAATTCTCCCTCTTCCTCTCTCCCCTCTCTCGCCTGTCTCCCCCTCTCGTTTCCTTTATGATACTCTGCCTTATCTTCTAATGAAAAATTATGCTGTTAAGCTCAACATTTTGTTTTTGTTGGCTGGGTATTCATTTCCATTTAAAGGGCTTCGCATTTTCTCAACTCTTTCTCTGCTCTGTGTCTGTTTCTGTCTCTGTTTTTGTATCTCTGACAATCCGCTCAAGTATTTGTAATCAAGCCAACGCTTTTTTTTCATACCAACTTTTGAATTTAATTTCTCCCCATTTCATTGTTTTCTTTTTTGCTTTATTTGTTTGGTTTTGGCAGTTTATTAAAAGCAGCTGCTGTCGTCATTTTAATTACAATATACTCTTACTTATTCATACTTGTAATCCTTCTGCAGTGTTCAAGAAATGCCGCATTTAGCCACGCCCCCAAAAACGCCCTGTCACGCGTATGCTTTGGTTTTGGCATCGCCTTTCACCTCATTTCCCTCTTGCCAGTCTCCTTTTGGCACGCAATCAATTCCACTTTTGTTTTCCCCAAGCATGTTGATCGCACGCGCCAACTTTTCCGGTGTGGGAAAGCGTTGTGGAAAAGTCATTGCGGAGAAGTCATTGAAAGGCTTGAAAGGCATTGCCTGCGGTGCTCCGCACGCACCAGGAGCCCTCAAGGAAACAGGGACTAAGAGTCCATGTCGAAGTCGAAGTCAAAGTCGTTGGCATTGTCATTGACTTTGGTATTTGCAGTCCGCCCAAATGGCAAATGCCATGATAAATATGCCAAGTAAACGCCACGCGCCTACAAAATGTGGCTTTTCTTATATATGTATGTATAGGATCCGCATTGCTGTCTATCTGAATGTCTGTCTCGTGTTTGAATTCAATACAAGGTTGCATTGCGACTCTCCCTGATTCTGATTCAAGGTCTCTTTGCAGCCATAACATAGGAGTAATCGAATTCCTCTTGTTCGCCTTGTAGGCAGTTCCTATACTCTTTAAGATGGTATTTTTAGCAATAAACGGCATATTTTTAGCATTTTAGAGGGTATTTTAGCATTAAACGAGTAACACCATACATTTTTATAATAAGAAGTACCGGTCTAAAATTTAGCACTTCTATAACAAATGCTATCTGAGAAATCTCAACCAAACTCAGAAGCTGTGTACTTTTTAATATTTTAGAAATTCTTACCAAATATAATCAACAGAAAATAGCTAAAAAATTAATTTTAGATTCATGGTAATTTATATTAAATTTATTTAAAATTTTGAATAAGAAGGAATAAAAATTATTGTTATTAAGTTGAATAAAATCGGCATCCTCTTTAATTTTAAAATGTTTTCAATTTACTTCTATCAATTTAACGTCTTTTCAAACCTCTCAACAAAAACAGTTTAGTTTCTTGGTTTTTCGCGTTGTTTTTAAATTGTTCGGTAGAGTAATGTCCGACTGTAATTTATTATTAAACAATTTTTAACGGGTCTGCAAGCATATTAAATCTTCGGCATGCCAAGGAAAACTTTTCTTACTTGTTGGCCTTTTGTAATTGTGTCTCTGGCAGGAAAAGAGGACGGCGGTACCTTTAGAGCAACTCATGGGTTTTCAAGCGCTTTTTGCCGCGTTTCGCAACTTGTCTGTTGCTGCTTTTTTTGTCTATCTCCACATTTCATGCAATTTTTTCAGTTTTTTTTTGGCATTGCATTTGGCAGCGAGCACAGTTACGGGTTTCGACCTAATGGGATTTTGACCTTTGTGATTTTTATTTTTAATTGAAACATTTGTCGTTTGTTGTCAGAGACGAAGTCGCTTAATTTCTTTTCTGCCTGCTCTCTTATTATATTAGTCACAGATCCGTGCTATATATTTAGTAGACTACGTGCCGTGAATGATGAGGATAACTTGATTTTCTCCCTCGATTGTTTGCCGAACAGATTCCGGGTCCTAAATTAGGCGCAATGCTGCGTAAAACAAACCAGAGATGCCCTTTCATTAGCATAATCGTTGAACAAGGAATTGCTCGTGCTTTAAGAGACTCATTCAACTGACGACTGACGACAGATGACTGAGAATTGAGAACTGAGGACTGAGTTCAACTTGTCTACATTACTCATACGCACCATTGCACGCGCTGCTTAAATAAACAGATTTCTTGTAATTGCTTTCACAATTCAATTATTTGCCACAAAGACTCAAAGAAAACGCAACGACAGAGAAAAAAAACAGAACAGAAGGGAAAGAAAAACACACACATTCAAACATCATCAGTGTCAACAACAACAGCAAACAATTAAAATTTCAATGCAAATAGAATGAAAAAAAACGAAGCAAATACAAACAGTATTTTTACTTTACAACGCGTGTTCAATTTAAAAATAAAAATAACACAATTGAACATTAAATAAACATTTACCTGAAATTAAATTGGCAATAAGAGTTGTTATTGAGCTTAAATATCCAATAAAGAGAAATCTAATTGATGTAACCTTAAAAATATAAAATCAAACCGTTGACCTTAATCCGCTCAACTGCTGAGCAGCAGGAGGATTGAGGATTTTCTCGTAATCAGAGGAAGCCAAAGCGAAAATACGAGTGTATGCAAATATGCAGATGTCAAATCCTTTGAGCCCTTTTAAATGTTTGTATACAATTTATTTACATTTTCACTTGACTCTCTCTCTCTCTCTCTCTCTCTGTCTCTGTCTCGCTCATCTTTTTTTGTCCGAAGTAAAAAGATATAACTTAAAAAGCAAATACGTAATAAGTGTTCAAAAAGTCAGGCGATAAATGTCAACATTTCGCATAAATTGCATGTCGATTGGCGCTTAGGCGCTCAAAGCGCATTGATTGATTGATTGATTGATGACTGGATTGGTGGTTGGGCTGGGTGATTGAATGGTCCTTTGAGTGGTCTGAGTGCTTGACTGGCTGTCTGGCAGTTTGGTGAGTTTTTAAGTTGCAAGGCCCCAGCAACAAATTAAAGGATACAGGATATGTCTACAGAGAGCAACAGTTGTCAAATGTTGGCCAATAACTTAGAAGTGTCGCCTTGCGTTCTAGTTTATTTTAGCGAAACTTTGAGTGTCACGCAAAATGTCCCTCTACTCATAATCCCACCCAATCTCCTTCCCTTCTTTTCTAACCTCATGCTTCCTCGCCGTCTGTGTCTCTGTCTCTGTTCGTTGAATTTATTTGGGTGTTTTTATGACTTTGCGCCTTAAAGTGTTTATTTCGTTTTACGACTTTCTACAAATTCGCCTGGCGCGTGTCATTTGCTTGCCTAGAAGTACGTGGCGTATACGTAACGTTACGTATACGCAGCGTTCGCCCAAAACGTTTTATTGCCTGCCAGTTGTCGGAGCGTGCTAATTTATTCGTTAGCTCCGGGCTCCGAGTTCCGGTTTAATGCCCCCAGTCACGACCCAATGCATCATAAAAACACACTTTTAATCACAATTTTTGGCTGACGCTCATGGATTTGCTTTTTTTTTTCTTTTCTTTCTTGCCTAAGGATGTTGAGCATTTTTGCATACATGCAAAAACGAGATAAGGATTACTGTCTGAATGAAGCAGCAGCTGATTGACCGCTTGACCTAGCTGGCAATGCAGTGACTTTGACTTTTGACAAGGGCAACGTTCAACGCTCAACGTGGCGTATGCGCAACCTCTGGCATTTGCGCCACAACTTAAAGCGCTTTAAGCTACCCAACGCCAAGTTTCTCGTTCTCTTTTCCCACAAAAAAAAGTTTCGTTTAGTGCAGTGCCTGAGTTGCGACGCCCTAAAAACTTTCTTCAGCTGCAACAATAACAAAATTCAGCAAAGTTTTGACAACAGAAAAATCACCCTCGATTCCCTCGCCGGAATGACTTGGCTTCCTACAGCCACCTGGCTAAGAGGCCCCGTTTCCGGTTTACTTGTTACCCATTGTCTGGCAAATGCTTATAACATCCGCCTAAGGCTCCAACTTGCACATTTTCATAATGCACAATTCTAACTCGATTCTCGATTCACAATTCTTGACTCCAAACTTTCAACTCTCGGCGCTTCTGCTCGGCGCTGTTTGCTGTTGGCTTTTTGCCATTTCAATTATGGCAATTTAATTGAATAACAAATTCAATCTTATAGCCGACTTTTGGGTGCAAAGTTTTTCGTCCGATTGAATGATTGCCTAAATGCATGCGGGCTGCCTTTTGTGAAAGGAATGAAAACTTTTTCCGTTGAGCCGACTCAAAAGCAAGAAGAAAAAGTCTTTTGATTGTGCTGAGACAGATAAAGAGAGAGAGAGAGAGAGAGAGAGAGAGAAAGAGAGAGAGGGAGAGCATAAAGTGCTATTTAAGGCATACAACTTTTTCCGCTGCCTTTCCACTTGCTTTTCATGTGCTCTTACTCACTGCACAAAATAACAATGATTAATTAATCCTTCATTTGTCCGGCACTCCTTGGCCTCTGCTGAAGTTAACTCAACTTAAACTGCACTCTCTCAATCGATTTACATGCAATACACTCCCATGTCATGCATTTTAATTAAAAAGCCGAGCACAGAGTCGAGCACAATATATGTATATGCATGTTTATCCTTATGGAGTGGTGCATCCATTCTGAGCACAAATGTCCAAGGCACAAGCTGCTTACAGCTCCTTTGCACACTTTCTTTCCCATCTTCTCGGCTCTACCAATATATGAATATATATATAGTATATATATACATATATACACAATATGGATACGAGTATGTATATTTTTCCTTACACTTTTGACAGGACAACGCGACGCCTTAACATTTTGCGCCGCACACAGTTTGCAATTTTAAACCCAAATTGAATTACCGCGTCATCGTCGCCCCTTTTCGACCAAACCCCTTCCCCTCTTCCAAGGCAAACTTGCCTCTTCTTTTTCTCCTTCCCACCCTCTTTGTTGCTATTTTCGCTGTTGCCTCTGGTGGTTTTGCCGTGTCGCATAAAAGTTACCGCTCAGCATATTTTATGATGCCTTATTCACTTGCAGTTTTAGTTGAGCCTCGCAACTGACTTTATAAATGCATAACTTAAATGTGTTTTAATTTATAAAATATTTAATATGTATTTAAGCATTATAAACTTTTTTTTATGGGCTTAGAATGCTAAGAATTCTTAAAGAAAACTCAATTTAACCTATGTAAGATTGCAAATAAACCTATTTTAAAATATGCAAAACACTTTTATAAGTATCTGCATCTTATTCTAAAAAATCTATAGACTGAGATTGAATACTTTTCCCAGCACTTTAAAACTAATTTAAATAAATTTTAAAGAAGTTAGATAAATTTATTATTTTGTGAGCAACATTTCGGTTTTCTGATCACTTAATTTTTATAAAATACCTATGCAATAATTATAATAAATTAATATTCATCTCATAAAATGCTAAGCAATTCGAGTGTAAATGTCCGTACGATTTGTTTTCAAAACGATAATCTGCATGTTATGATAATTAAAACAGTGTTGTGCTAACAATGAATGGCAAAATAAGCTAAATGCCTTTCGATTCCCATTAAATTGAAATTAATATTATAGCGCATTGATTCCCCGGCATATTCATCTAAATAGTTTAGATATTGTGAAATTTTTCCTTTAATTTTCAACCATTTTATGGCAATTAATTTACTTGCATTGGTTTTGGGCGCGTGCCAAATTGTACGTAAATTAGATTTGACAGCATTTCGAAATTTGTTTTCCGATTCCTTTAGGTCCTGCTCAAAACGCATTATTATTTTTATTAATTGACAAATATTTTCATTGGCAGCTGTAACTGGTCTCCAAATGAAACAATAACAAAATTTGTCGGCTGCTCTAACCGCAACACAAAACGCAAATTCAGAAAATGTTATTATAAGTATATTTATATAGGAGTACTCTATAATTTTGCGCATATTCATGTTATGTGAATTCTATACAAATGCGATGAAAAGCCAACTGAAGCCGCAGGCAAAACCACACTCCAACACCAGAGCTTGAATGCCGTTGACAGCTGGATAGCTGAAGGGACAAATAACTAGGATAAATGGCAGGTGCATTCAAAAAAATTTCACACTAAAATCGTTGTAAAATAAATATGCATACTAGAGTTTACAAAAAGGCGCAAGTTCAACAAATTTATTTGTATAATTTCAAAAAGTATTTTCCCTGGATTAGGAGTTAATTTTCACAAATCTTTGATGAAATGAGATTGACTTTTTTAAATACATATACCAAACTTCAGTTTTTAAAAACTACTATTAAAAAAAAATAATCTCAATATTCTCCATAAATTCGGAATTTCTCAAAATTGCGGCAATCCTTAGTGTGTTGCAATTTTTTAAAAAATAGAAAATAAATTTTCCAAGTATAGGAATTGTTCCTCCTCCCCTATTTGGCAGGCGTGAACATAAATTTCAGGCTTGAGTGGGTCCCAACTCAACTTCTGGCATCGCAATTCCGGCTGCATGCCGTTGTCCGCTTTCCGTTGTCCGGGGAGCTGTGTAATGGCTAAAAGTGCCAAAGTTTATTATTAAGTTATGTTGACGAATAAAACTGTAGAAGGAAAAATCAATTTCAGTCAGTCTGTCTCACTCTTGCTCAGTACATATGTATGTCTCTTGCTGTCTCTTTCTGAATGGGTTGTATGCATGTATGTGTGCAATGTCGTGCGAATGAACCCAACTAATCAAATTAACTTTATTTTTAACAAATTTTCAGCAGTCGAAAATATAAATTCATAGCCCACAAACCCTCAAAATTCCGAGCTACCGAAACGGTTGTCAGGCTAACGCTAAATTACCGAATTTTCGATGCTGGTAATCGAATATATATCGACTAAGGGGTGTGTAGCTCGCGGGTCGAGCTGTAAATAGCACAGGCTAACCCTAAAAATCGATCGGTTTTATATATGCAACCTAATCTATATTTCAAAATATTTGCAACCAAAATAGCAGCAGGCAAAACTTAGCAAGCCCGATTGGGTTACCTAATGAGAGGGCAAGAGAGAGAGAGAGAGAGAGACAGAGGAAGAGTGAGAGAGAGAGAGAGTAGTGTAGCGACAGAGTGTGAATGAGATAGAGACTGCTGTCTTTATAGAATTACTTCTGGCGCAATAGGTTTTCCAGGCGAACGAGCCGTTGATGGAGTCGCTTCCAGTGTCCACAGTGTCTGGCATTGTTAGCCAGAAAACCGTGCAACAACAACAACAACATCAACAACATCAACAACAGCAACAACAATCCTGCTGGCCATGCGTCATATTGAATGGATATCCATTCATTGATTTACCTTTTGCCATGGCCAACTGGCGAGCAGTTCAGGCTCAAACGGAGGCAGATATAGAGCCAACAATTTGCCCAGCTATTAAAAGCGCTTGTAAGTCAGCTGTACATGTTGTTGTCATTGTTGTTATACTCTAACATAAGGTATTATAGCTTTGTCACGAAGTTTAATTATATATTCTGGAATAGTATGACTAGTTAATACCATAAATCAATATTATGTCCCTCTTTTAATGTTCAAACTAATCTCTCCGTCTTGGTGAAACTTGGCACAGATCCGTATCTGTGCTGCAGGCAGCACACATGTCGGAACTGGGCAGATGAGATCACTATATCATACAGTTGTCATAGCAACAATCGGGTTTAAATCATTCTAAAGTATGAAAAACAATATCGTTGCTCAAAATATCTCAACAAAATTTACAAAATACGCAATTGGTGTTTTTTTATGCATCCTGACCAACTTTGGTTAAAATGCCGTTTAATACAGGGTATCAAGTCTTCGGTGTGCTGAAGAGTAGCTTTCTTTCTTGCAACTACTGCTACTGTTCTTGCTCAGCTAAGTTGCTAAGTGGCCGTGTGATTGACCACTCGATTGCCGTGCCGTGCAGTGCCGAGCCAAGGCGAGCCTTGCCACACCGCGTGGCACAGTACACGGGGCACAAGGCACAGGACGCAGGGACACAAGGTGCGGCTGGACCGCATGTTGCGTCTTGTGCAACTTGTTGTTGTTGTTGTTGATGCTGATGCTGCTACCAATGTTGATGTTGATGTTGACGTCTTGACCATGGCATGGCTAATAAATTAAAGTGCCAGCACACTTCTACTCACTCAAAGTATAAGAAAGAGACAGAGAGAGAGAGAGAGGGAGAGAGAGATAGAAAGAGAGAGGAAGAGAGAAACCTATCACTATCGTTGTCTCCATCGCCGGCGGATGATTAATTACACTTAATTGTAATTTATACGCAACGTCGGATTCATTCTCAATGGGAAGCCGTGGGAGTTGAAAAGCTGCTTGGCATTTCCACTGAAGTTTTATTGAAATATAAACCGCCTCTTAATTTTGCTTTTATTTTAGCCTAATTGCCTATTAAGCCGTAAGATTTCTATTCTTTTCGAATATATGTATATGTATATTTTCCATTAGTCTGGTCACATTTCTAGCTGCTGGTCAGCAAAGAAAATGGCCAAAATGTTGTTGTTGCAAATAAATCATGAATGAAACTGTTGTTGTCTGTTGACTGTTTTGTTTTCCTGTTGCTTCATGGCAGCAGCAACAATCATTAATCAACGTGGCTAATAGCAGCAATGCCTCAAGTTGCTCACTTTGTCTCCTTTGACCTTTTGGCCAACTTAACAAGCATTAGCTCTGAGCCTATTTGCTCAATTCATTGGCCATTTGTTGTGTAATGTAAATGCAATGTCATTTGATTCAGCTGCTGCAAATGCTCTGTAAATAATTGCCACAATCATTGTCAAGTGTTCTTCGGGTATATTATTTGCTATGTTCTCTTTAACGAGCTTCAAGTAGTTTCTGCAATAAAATCATTTCAATTGAATGACAGCAAAGCAACTTTGATTACCTTTAATAACAAATTAATTGAGTTCAAACAAAACTTTCTCTCTCGCTCTTTCAATTTCTCACTTTCCTTCTCCATCTTCACTACTTACATATTTCAATCTGAAACGTTCAACTTTTGCGACGTTAGTTTATTAGTCTTGTTGTTGGCTTTGGTTTCCTTTGGGTCAGCAATAAACCAATCAATAAGCATCATTAAAAAGTTTAGCCAACCAGAATTTTTCAATCGAAATTAAATAAATTAGTGCCTTACAGCACTCAATTGGAAGACAAGAATGAAAAAAGCAGAAGGAAAACTAATCTGAAATGCCGAATCGTAAATACACTTGTGGAAATTATTTACTCACTTAAACTGAATTTCAACTATACTGATTCTAATAATTTTTGATTTTTATTCCGGTCAAAATGTGTGATAAATAGGCAAAGCTTATCCTACTTGTATTATATTTTGTAAACTCTGTCTTATCTAATTTTATTTCAAACATCTCATTTGTTTACTCTTGTACACATTTAATAGTTTAAAATTTATGCTTTCAAAAGATTAACTTTCTTATAATTTAAACAATTTTCTCATCTAAAAGCTTATATATTTATACTGGATAGTTGGATAAAACTGAGAAAATTAGTAAGACACCAAATAATTATTCTTATCTAATACATTTTTTTGCGAATTTACAATTTTAATAATGAATGGCATTTAATGAATACAAAATTTGCAGTTTTGAATAATATCATAAGGGTGCAAATATAGTGAGGGAAATTGGGAATGAACAATCACAACTCTTATCTTTATAAGCTATTTCTAGAAAATATTCCACGCTTTCTGCTTGTAATTGCAGTTTTAATAGCTATAGTGAAATGCTAAACTTAAATGCAACTTGGCGAAATGCAATGCGGAGCAGAGTTGAAGTTGTAGTCGAAGTTTGAGTTGGAATTGAATTGGGTATAAAAATTATACGAGTTCGTCTGGCATTTTATACTCGGAATGTTGGTTGGGTACTCGTGAAGTTTGGGTTTTGGGCCTGGCTTTATGACCTGGCTGCTGACATAGATTTGGCTTAAATATTTCGCACTACTTTTCATTTAACGATGGCATGCAATGAAAAAAGGATTTTTCAAATGTTTGTTTCCGCGCCTTCGCGTCTCTTTATGCCGTGCCGTTCTGAGCCGCACCGTTGTATGTTTTCCGATTTTTCTCGCATTTTCTTTTGTTTGTTTAATATGCGCAGAGCTCAATTTTTTTCCTTTTTTTAGCGCTGTTATTGCCAACGAAGTTGCTGTTGCTACTGCTGTGGCTGTTGCATTTGTTGCAGCTTAAATGAAAATGAAAACGGTGCAGTGCAAACAATGCTTTGAGATACTTCTCTCTGTGCAGCTCGCAACACTTTTCACGTACAAAAATTAACAAATGTGAGTTGCTTTATTTTTCTCCCATGCTGGCTTTTCTTCTGGTTACCACAACAAGCAAGAGGTTTTAAAATTGGTTTTCAGCCAGCAACTTTTGACTATATGCTAATTTATACAGTACGTATACGTAATATCATGCACTTGTCTGGACTGAGTTCAGTTTTTAAAATGAAATGTTTTGCAAAATTGAAATAAGTTCGCGTTTTGTTAAAAGCAGCTTTTATAGGCAACTTCCTGGCAATCTTCCGAGAGTCTATAAAATGTTTGAGATACTAAGAGGAAACTTTTGTTTAATTTAATTCAACAATATTTGACATCTAAAATTAAATTGTTAATGTTTTCGAATAAAGTTTTATGCATTTTCACCAAATGGCTGGATGTCAACTAAAATGGCCAAGAGTCAAATTTAACGCCATTTTTATTGTGGCGTTTTTACTAGCGAATGTCGACATTGCCAATAGAGCTCAACGCTAGAAAGTAAGCATTGACCAACAGCGCTTGACACATTTTAGCATTCAGATTTTTTTTTTTTATCATTTTTTTTGGGTAAAGGATCTAACTGCACTCGAAGATAACACAAAATTGTCAAATGTCAAAAATAGTCTGGAATGCTCGACATGTCGAATGTTAAATCAACACTTGGAGCAATAGAAAGAGAGAGAGGGTTGAGTGAAGGAGAAGGAGGGGAGGAGGAGAGAGGATTGACTGATTGTCAGTGATGCCGCATCTGAAGCGCAATAGTTTAATGGCCATACAATTGACACGAAAGTTGACACATTTTCAGTGCAGAGTTTGCTTTTTCTTTTGCGGCAAAGTTTTTAGAGGAAATCCCCCAGAGTCGGGCTTCGTTTTGCAAAATATTTGCATTATGAAGACAGACAGAGAGAAGAGAGAAAGAGAGAGAGAGAGAAAGAGAGAGGAGAATGCAAACTGACAGTCAGATGAATGAATAGATGATGCAATGTTGCATTTTTCTATGAAACAAGAGCAGTCGTCTGTCTCTGGGTTGCAAAAGAGCTCCTGAGATCTGTACCATTAGTGCAAATGTCAATAGCAATGCCGGATGCGAATGCGGATGTGGATGCGGATACGGGTATGGCAATGCGGAATAATGTCGGCTCACGTTTGTCAGTTGAACGTGCGAGGAGCCATACTGGGCGTATACTCAACAAGTTTGTGTGTATGTTGTACGTATGTGTGCACACACGAAACATATCAGAAAACTTTTCAATTTTAATTCAAAAACATACCACATATCCTAAGAGCACACACACACACACACCATTAAATTCACTGTACCTTTCTTAACTATTTTGTACCTAAAACGAACTACAGCAAAATGTAAATACAAACCATATATTTAATGTCTAGGAAAATAGGCTGGAAAACCAAAAAGAATAGTCAAATTTAAGGCAAATACCAGAGAAAAATACTACTATTAATATTAAAATATGATATTAACAAGTAAACATATATAAAAAACTAAAAAATATAAAAAAATATGTAAATTATATGGCAAATAGACATAAACTAAAACTAAAACTAAACTAAACTAAAGCTCTTTTGTACCTCTTGCTCCCAAATTTCGAATTTATTGAAGAACCCTATGAAAGCGCTAAGTATAACTTAAATGAATTATATTAAATCAATATTAATATGTTAACTAAACGATCATATAGTTAATAATGGAAAATGTCTGAGAACAGCAAAGAATTTTAATGCTTAAACAAGAACTACAACAATGCACATGTTAATATTAAGCTACAATTATGCTAAAAGCATTTAATAAATTAATTATAAATTAAGCAAAGAGTTACAAAACAATATTTACATATACACATACATATATGAATACTCGTATTGAAATGTAGTTGAAAATTGTACTCGTAGTTCATTGTTAATGTCTACTCGTAACTACTGTTATTATGTAAATCTATGTAAATGTGTGAGTTCTGTCATTGTACGTGTATTAACATTAATTATAATCGCAAATACTTAGAATTAGTAGCGTTTAGTTATAACTCAATGTGTATATGTCTAGATCCATAACACGATTATATCCAGAGATAAATCCTCAACTCTCCCATCCTCTACTTCCACCTCCCTCTTCCAACCTTTTTGAATTATTGAAAACCATCAATTGTAAATTTCAACCTAACTATTAAGTTGCAAAAACCGAAGAACACATACTGAGAATTACTTAAATAAATACTGAATATATTAATAAGCAAAATTCTATGCATTTTGTTTTTACTTAAATGGAAAGTAAGTATGAATTCAAATTAAAAATATAATATTACCAAATTATTCATTCGTGACCCCATATTCGAATTGAACCCTTTGAATAATAATACTAATAAAACGTATTCCACCATCTAATCCTATCTTTGAATTATCCCAATATTTGCTTTTTTATTCATACGGTCTTTTGTAAGGCATTTATGAATACTATCATGCCATTCATAGAAATAACTTCAAATCGCGCAACCCCTTCAAATTTCGACCTAACTGTATTTGAGAATATTCCATTTCATATTCAGATACAAAAAAATACGCAATGTGTACGAAAAATGGTGACATACGAAAAAAAATATACACATAGCGAAAAGACCAAGTATTTTGTGTAAATTTAAAGATAGAAGTAAACTATTAAAAAATATATATAAATAGAGAAAAATTTTGTAGTTGTCATAGTATGGAAAGTCTTGGCAAATTCTTGTTAAGCCTTTGTCAGATATATTCAAAACATCATTAAGTCTTCAAATTTAAAAAGAACGAGAATGGGCCAAGAAATTTAATTTATACTTTAAAGTTGATAATTGATCTTTCTCAGTGTACGCACACACATGCTGAGCTGAAGCTGAAGGACAGAAATTTTAATTTCCGCTCTGTGGTCGACAACATAAAGTCAAATGCAACCAAATTACACTCTTTTTATAAATATTTTCCCCGTTGTGACTATTTCTGCAATGCGGACGCAATTTTGGCTAAGATTGCCTTTATGTAGGACTCGTTGTCAACAGGTGAAACTTCCACAAAAGGAGCCTCATCTGCTTATAATGAACCTTAGAAGAAAATCCAATAAATATTCAATTTATAGAATTTGGGCGCCTTAAGGAAAGTTCATACAGAGGTAGTCAGTCTGTCTATCTGTTGGTCTCGACTCCTTTGCATAAATTCCAAAAACGACAGCGTACAAAAGCAGAAAGCAAATTTTTATATCCATAATGGACTGAATGTACATATGAATACTCGTTCTCGTATGGCAAAAAGGCAAATAAAAAGTAGATGAACTTATTTCGTTTTATGTGCCATATGTGGCTGCATATTCATCCCGCATCCCACGTAGCCCACATATTCCACCATCTGAGGTTTGTACTCTTATTATGCTCTTATTCAGTTTTTTTCAGCTTGCAAAACCAACAACGGCGGCATCAAAATAATACGCACAAATAGCCTTCAGGCCATGGCAAGAGAGCAGCACATTAAAATGAGCAATATAAAAAAAGTGAAGAAAATTTTAATAAAAAATATTATTCACATGAGCCAAAAAGACAGTCGACATTGCAATCCCACGCTAAAAAAAACAGACTTCAGACCAGACGCATAAATAGAAGAAATCGACAGAATTTTGCTTAAACTAAATACAGCTACATCATTACATTACAATTATGAGATAAGTTATAGTTGTGATTGCTACAGTATAAATGTATTTCAGACTTAATACTTGTTATTAGTTATTTATTATTTCCATTCCTGGCATTTTCTGAGTACAGGGTATTATTCGTGAGAGCACACGGAGGTAAGTTATATCAAACAAGCGGGAAAGGCTTACGTCAGGTTCCCAAGTACAGGATACCCGTTACTTATTTAAATACATATACAATATTTATTGATGCATACTTTTAAGCACTTGCATTGCTTAAAAACTTAAATCAGCTATTAATTTCGTTCTGCTCTCCCAACCTTGATGCGATTAAGTTGGAAGATAGCTCATAATAATAGATAACGTTAATTACCAAGAAAACCCGTAAATATTTGAAACAAGCTTGCTCTGAAACACTGTGTGTGTCAAATCATTTTTATAGGCACATTTCAACGAATACAATACACGTTATTTTCTTTTATTTTAAGTAAGGGGTATAAAAATCACCGTTGGTTACCTTCACTGATGCATGTCGAAGCACGAATGAAAGTGCTATCAGAAAATTATTGACGATGTGAGAAATTGGCACATCGAACGGCCAAAAGAAGTCAAATGTGCTCGCAGATGCATGAATGTTTCGTTCAATCTTCATATATAAAACTCTTTCACATATAAAACTCTTTTAGCAAGGTGTCTGACGGTCTGAATGACTAACTGACGGTCTGACTGATTGATAGAACACAAACTATGCTAACTGACAAAATTACACCTCCAAGGGGAGAAACTGGTTAGAAAACTGTTCTTCGAAACTTGTGTGTGCTTCATCCGCTCGACCTTTAAAATAAATTGATATGTTACATGTTTCTGCGAATTCGGAAAACTTGTTTAACTGTGTGGGAAGTTGAAGAGCTGAGGTTGCATTGGCTGAAAGTTTAATTTATGTTCGTTTGCATTTAATTTTTCAAAGTAATCCCTTGCAAGTTAAGCAATAATTGTTTCAGAGTTATTTGATAGTTGGATTTGTAGTTATTTAAGATTCATATTAAAAGGATTTAATGCGCTTTCATCTCACATAACTTTCTGAAACTCTAAAGGATATTTGAGTGGAATTTCTTTCTTTAATAGTAAAATGATTGGCAAGTATTCTGTTTCTGCAATTTAAAAAGTTTAATTTGAATATTAGCACCAAAAACCAGAATTCGGCTTTAGCTGACAACAGATTTCAGTTAGTTGACAGCTTTAAGCCACGTCAGCTTCAGCATTTTCAGATTTATTGGCAAACCAAGTAAGGCAATCGGATAGTTGGCAAGCTGGACAGTCGGACAGTCCGTGGTTGCTGTAAATGATTTGCCAGCATATTTCAAACGTATTTAATGGCATTGCTCATTTGTCTACCAGCAGCAACCACAGAGCGAGTAGCAGTAGCAGAAACTGTTTGTGGTTGGCCAAAAGCTCACACAGCCACAAAATCTTGCACTTTGCCAGAGGGCACTATTTGAGTGAGAATCGAGTGGAGCAACTCCAGAAACATTTCAGTTATCTTGTAGTTGTAGTGTGAGCTTACATAACACGTGCATTTTTCACAAATACTTTGACAAAAGTACATAGCTCGATTTCCCCTTTCCCCCTGTTCAACTTGTGCACACACGAGGCATCTGTGATGATTGAAGCTAAATTGTAATACGCAGTGGGAATAAATCCTTAAATAGTTTGTTGTATTGTCTTTTCAAACAGTTTGCTAAGCTCTTTTCATACCACTTAATCTGCAAATATTCAAATTGGGTATACTCGTATTATAGGAGAAATAACAGAAAATAGTAAATTATCAAACAGAAATCAGAGGGAAGGGCAAAAAAAACCCAATTTTGTTGCATATGAAACAATAAAAAATTTGTGAATATTTAAAGGGTATTTTGAATTCAAGCACTTGCAGTCTTAAGCACTCCCAGTTTGTATTCATAAACTGTACATATGTTTCTATTGTATACTTACACAGCCCTATATTATTGCTTGCCTTTTGGCCATTTCAAATACTCGAATGTGCTTGGCTTTTACGTTTTAAGGCCAGACATTAATTTGCCAAAGCAATTAAATTTGCAACACAAGTAAATACATATGCATGGAAAACCGTAATAAATTTATCTAAATAGGCTTTAAGTCTCAGTTTACAATTGAAAAGTCATGTGGCTATAATGCAGTCAGATTAAGCTGGACTTGAGTGTTGGCCACTGTTTTGCCAAAGGGGTTAAATAATCATTTATTTAATTTAATCTCTGTCTGGTCACTTTCACAATTAATGGAATTATTTACCTAAGCCTATAATTAGACACAACCAAGCGAACTTAAGATAATCCCCTCGAAGTTGTTCACAGAATATACATATATATTCTTAGTAACATTGTTAATTGTTTTAAAAATATCACATATTTATATTGCGTATACTTGGAGTGTTCAGAAAGACAGAATGAAATAATTATTAATTGTTCATCATTAGCCTGAAAATATCATTTATAGTATGTATTCTTAGAAAACGTATCATACATACGCAACTATATTGCGTATACGTCGTGTAGTACAAATGTATCTTGGAGTCTATTGGTCGGGCTGTTAGTAATGATGTACTATATTTTTTCATACGAAAATCCCTTTTGTCAATCGAAACACACAAAATGTATGCGCATTGGCGGACAGTTGACCAACAAATCAGCTAAAAATCTGCAAGAGCCAGGCCAGAAACAACAATGAAAAAGCAGAAAAAATAATATGTCCCAAATGTGCTTTGTGAAGTATTTTGAAAATTACACTATGCTACTGCAAAAAGATGTAGAAACAAATATATTCGGCAAAGTATTGTATTTTGTAAATTTTCTAAATACGATGAAAACCAAATTTTTATCTGATTTTGAAAAACTCCCAACTAACTATAACTAACTATAATTTTATTTTTTTTTATGGAATATAATTTAACTGTTAATTGGTAAACATTCGATTCTAGTTTTATTAATAATTCTAAACACTTTCTTTTTGTCGCCTGATTTTAGTCGATTTTAAATTAATTCGTAAATAATTAAAACTAAAAGAAAACCTGAAATAGGAACTTTATTCAAAAGCGACAACAAAACGTTTGTAGCAGAGTGTGTTTGCTGTCCCTGTTAGCTTGCAATGGTATGCAGTTCTGACCAGGCCGTAACTTTTCTCTGCCAAAAATTGCCTGAAACGCGAAAATTTTAGACCAAGTAAATCGGCTTAGTGACTCACATTTTCCATTTTCTACAGTGTTTGTTTTTTGTTGCAGATTTTATGGAAAACTTATTGACGCTTAGGATATGAAGAGTATTCCGGGTGCCCGGGAAGTTTCATTAGTTTCGTTGGTTTGCCCGTTGTGGCAAGTAGCAGGTGGCAGGTGGCATCAACATAGGCGTCGATAAGCGTCAAATTAATGCGCGAAATTTAATTAAAATTGAACTTAATTTAGATAAGTGCATGAGCTGAAATAATGTGGCATACTTAGAGGCTATGAAGCTTTCCAGACTGTGGAATGTGGCATGTGGGGACTAATCCGCTTACGCCAAGTAAATCAAAAGCAGCTGATATTAAAAATTCAACCTGCTGAAATTGTTTTGGGGTTTGGTTTCACATGGTTGAGCTGAGGGACTTGTTGGACTCGCCTAGCCGCCAAGTGCATTGGCCCCGTCAGGATGAGACGATGTCAGGCGGGGGGATAACCTAATGAGTAGGACAATGAACAATGTCAGTTAACGTACCGCACAATTAAAATGATTCTGCTCAGCAGACACTATCCCAATTCTCTAGGGCTATTTCGGCTCGCCTGCCACTGAACCTTTAATTGGTGGCAATTATTCATCCCCTTAACTTAAAAACATTTTATGAAACAAAAAAGAATTTAGAAAGATAAAGCTCTTAACCCATTTGGCATGAAAGTAACCTTATATTATTTTCTCCTATTTTTCCATATTAAAAATATCAACACTTTAATAAATATAAATAAAAAACTGTAAATATTCACATGGATTTGGGATATGGGAAAACTTCTAACTGGGAATAAAATATAATTAATAAATAAATTACAAAAGAACCAATTTGAAATGGATTTCTGACCCTTTCATTAGATACAATTAAAAGTTTGACAACAACATTTTTTTTGGAGTTGACAAAGAACTTCTGAAATTTTTCTATTACATTTTTACTGACAGACAAAATTCAGTTTATTTTCTCTTTTACACGAATATTTTTATACTTTATTATTACCAATTGATTTGGCGAATAGACAAATTATCATTGAATTGCCATCAAAATGTCAGAGCTTTTACCCGTAACAGTGCCTGTAAACTTCCTATTCGACATAATCGTAACGCGAATAACATTCTTCAAGGATAAAATTGAAGATCCAAAGGATCTTCTCGTGAATGTTAAGTTCAACAAGGTGCCCGTCAACATCACCCAGAGTCGCATCAATGTCACGGATTTCAAAGCTGGACGTCGCACCGAAATCCGTGTAGATTCAGAAACGTTACGCAAGGGTCTAGATGCAAATGGGATGCCCATCGTGGTGCGATATAAGGGTGCCACATTAGGGATGACACAGGTGCGATTTCCCCAGGAGTTTATCGATCGCATCGAGGTCGGCATGTCGGACTTAATGCACGCGGAGACATGCAGCATTATACGCCGAGAGCAGGAAGTGGGCATTCTAGAGCTGCTCATTGCCCTGGTCATCAAATGTGATGAACCCGAGGGGAATATACAGTGAGTACACACAGATAAATGAATTCGGAATTCAGAGACTAGAAGAGCTAGAGTGCCCAAATGTTGCACACAGACAAGAACAGCTTTAAATATATAGTACATAAAGTATTAAAATTGATTAACAGGTTTAATTTCCCTTAGTTATTATTTCCTGGATATTAATCACTATTCTTTACTTTGGGATAGTGCCTGTCTGAACACCTAGCTCTCAGAGATTGAAAGAGCTAGAGCTATCAGTTTTGGCACGCAGACTTTTATTCGCAGATAGTCTTAAATATACAAACGAATAAGGGTTTATTTCTCTCTTTTTTCTTATTCCCTGATTATAAATCGAAATTCTTTATTTTTACAATTGAATCTATTAGGGATGATAAATCGAAATGCCGTAACCTGGGTAAATTAATAAATGCACAGGACGTTATGTTCTTGATGGGAGAGCCACAGCCTTGCAGAAAGCCAAGCCAATCGTGCTTGGACGAACTGGAGCCAAATGAGGGCGACGAGCGCCTTCGATTGGATCTAGAGCGTTATAGAGCTGTCAACGAGCGCTATTTCTATGACCCATCAGAGGAATTATGTGGCTTGGAGGCGTGCTGTGAGCTCAAGAACATGACGGAACAGTATGGACACATCATAGACTCGGTTATTAGGAAAATGAGCAAGCTTCCCTCAGCGATGCCAGATGACGAGTGCGTCTTCACGGACTGGAGCGGCAAGGCGTCAGCCTTCATGCCCAGGAATGTGGATCGCACGATTCCCATTCCACTCGGTGACCTGGAGGTGATGGGCGTCAAGCCCATCAGATTCTGTCCCGTTTGCCTTACCCCCATGTCCTGGCTGCCCAAATACGCTTCATGTCCCACGTGCTGTATCAAACCCATGCCACAAATTGAGGCAAGCTCCGAGGAGAAACTCACAGCTGATCAAATAATTCAACAATATCTCAAGGTGCCAGATAAGAAAAATGAAGATGACGATTTTTGCCACGATCCCTGTAAGATGAAACAGAAAAGCGACGAGGAGGATAGTGAAAAGGCTGATGAACTGGGCGTGGGAAGGCGAGTGAGTGTGGGAAAGGGAAATCGGGAATCAGTAACGGAAACTGAGGAAAACAAGTGCAAGAAAAACTGTCGTTGCACCTGCACAAAGACGAAACTTTGTGTTCACTGTCGCATTCGGAAGCTCTGTGCAGATATTTTCAAGCGAAAGGGCGTGACGGCTGACGGCTTTGTGCAGGAGTGTCCTGTGGTGAAGGCCGCCAATTCGAACGAGGACTTTGCCGTCATAGTCGAGCAGGAGGAAGAGGATTGTCGTCCGTATCTGGAACGTGTCTTCGCCGAGCTGCGCGATCTCTACGAGAAACGGGACGCAGCTCAACTGGAGCTGGAAAAACGTTGCGCACAGTCGGCGCAGAAAATCGGAGCCTCGGATCCAAAGCAGAAATCATCATCGGGTCACATGCTGAGATCGGTTGGCAGTCCCACGTTCCTGCATCGCACTCCTCTGCCGAAGATCGGGCACAAGACGTGTCTGCAGCCACATGGCGTCGTCTCGCGACGACATGGCTGGTCCTGGACATCGAGTAAGCAGGCCCGCAAGTACGGCTGGCGACCTGGCGCCATCTGTCGCTATGCGGGCGCCATTATGAAGTTCTTCCTGCACTACACGCCCGAGCAGAATGCGTGCAACACTTGCCGCCAGACGGAGGAGCAGGAGAAGGACAAGGAACGTCGCAAGCCGATTCTCAACATTTGCAAGCGAAACGGCGCCATTTTTATAACGTTGAGAGCGGTCAGCAATCCAAATATCGAGATGAAACCCATCGTCTTTAAGATTGTGAAAAGCGATCTGGCTGAGGCCCTGAAGAAACTGAAGAGGAAGCTAAAGGAAAAGGGTTTCCGGAAGTGCACCTGTCATCAGACCGTGATGATGTGCGTCTGTCGCCGGCACATGGAGAAGAAGGAGCTGGAGCGAGCCCTCCACAAGGAGTGTCAGCGCCTCGGCATGGAGTCGTGTGTGGATCAGTTGATCCTGACAGATACGAGTGACAGCGAGATGGAGCTCGACTTGGACATCTCCCCGCCAGCGGCGATGGCAAAACCACTGCTGGCTATTAAACCGCGAACTATTAATATCAGCACCCAGACGCGGGGACTGAAGGAGGAGCGGCATGTCGAGCCCAGGTATCCGGTCAAGCTGACTCCTTACTGGCGCTCCTATGACTGTGCGGTGGGGGATCGCTACACGGGCACAGGCTTCGGGGACGTCGGCGAGGATGTGTTTGAGGATGGTGTCTTTGGATTCCGAGGCGGTGGTCCACATGGTGCTTCAGCTGCTCCAGGCGGCAAGGCCAAAACCCCGGGCATATGGGGTGCTAAGCCAGGTGGACCTATGAGAGGGGCAGGACGCGATGGATCTGGCGGTGGAGGTGGAGGCGGAGGCGGAAGAGGAGGAAGCGGAGGAGGAGGAGGAGCTCACGCTGGTCGAGGAGATGGCCCAGGAGGTGGCTTTGGCGGTGGCTTTGGCGGCTTTGGAGGTAAATCATTTCCCGGAGCCAAAAAAGATCCGGCCAACCGAGTCAAGAGTCCTCCAATTCCAGTGCGAATGCCACAACGTCATTACAAAGCCGTTGCAGCCGCGGAGAAGGCCAAAAAAGATGCTGTCAAAAATGAACTTAATCAAAAGAAAAAGGGCACGGATCTCATCAAGTATCTGGAGAAAAAAGGAGCAGTTCCCAAACCCTGGAATCCCAATGACGTCAACGTGGAGAAGGTCAAGACCAAGACCAAGACAAAGACACAGACAGAGACTACGAGATATGGTCCAGTTGTGGGCACAGATGGACTTACTGATGCCCAGCGCAATCGCCGTGCTCTACTCCAAATGGACATTCCCCCACTGGACACATTGGCTCGTCTTGGCAAAGGCTTCGATCCGTGCAGACAGCCGTGCTACGATCCCTGTTCCTATGAATGTTGTTATCCCTGCTACAACTATTGCTGAGCAATAGTTGAATCCCATTTTTAACTATGAACAAATCTCAAAAACTCGCAAATTCCTCGCCCCAAAAATCATGTTAAAGGCGTAGAAATTTAAAATATGCTAAATATTTGTAGATGCACTTCGATTAATAAATTTTATCCTATGCTTATAAAATGTTAGCTGTTTTCTCTTCAAATTTTTATTTCAATTTGTGTTTAGAAATCATTTAATAGCTCTTAGTTTCAAGTTATGTCTTTACTCGTATAAGAATCCTCAAATTATCTCCAAATAAAAACATAGAAAAATAATGGAAATAATTTTGGTCATATCATAGTAGCATTTCATTTTATGTAATTTAAAACTATGTCATATCCCATAATCAACGGCATTTTTAGTATTTTTATGTAAGCCATTAGTAAAGAATATAAAAAAATTCTCATTTTGTAAAATTTTTAGTTATTGATTTTATCTTTCGGTTTACAAATCCAAATTTTCATGTATCTTATTAAACGCTCTCAATGATAGAAAACAAAAAACTTGAAGGAATTAAAAGAAATATCGTTTCACAAAGCAGATTGAATATCCAACCATCAATATGGCGGGCTGTCAGTTTGTTTTTGATGTCGTTGTGCCACACTTTGAGGCAACCGGCTTTCAGATAAAGGATCCCAAAAGACTTGAAGTGGTCGCCCAGTTTAACAATAAACCAGTTGTCATAACTTCGAGTCGCATTAATGTGAATGAATTCAAACCTGGCGCTGGCATGGAGCTCAATGTTGTGCCAAAAAAGCTGAGAGCCACGCTCGAGGAATGCGGCATGCCCATCACGGTCAAGAGCAATGGCAAAGTTGAAGGTGCTGGTCAAATAATATTCCCACAAATGGTCGTCAATCGCATTGAGGAAGGCATGTCGGATGTTATGCACGTGGATACCTGTACTTTTGAGAAGGATGGCGTGGTCGTGGGTAAGCTTGAGATACTCTGCCGTCTGGTCATTAAATGTGAAGAGCAGCCAAAGTGAGTAGAGAATAATAAGAAAGGTTCAAGTCAATTGCGTGTTATGTTTTCTGCAGTCATTGCTCAAGCAATGACACTTTTATTGTGATTTCTACTTTCCCATTCCTTAATACTCTTAACAAGCACAACTTAAGGTGAGCTTGTGCAAAAGTGTTAATCTAAGTTGTTACATTTTTTTGGTTATTAAATTAATAATATTAATAATTTAATAGTGTCTGAGCAGTAACAACTTTTATACAAACGTATGTGATGATCTAAATCAGGGGTGCCCATCGCCTATTGCCACAAAGCACATTTGTGTTTGTTTTGCACATAGGATATGGGAAGTGTGTGAGAATACACATTGATAAGCTTCTTGCGCACATTGCAAATTACACAAACAAATTTTGCCCATTCCGCTTTCCGTCAACTTTCGTTGCGGCAAAACAAGAACAAATTTTGCATTGTAAAACGTGCGATGCGTGTGTTTTTATTGAAGAAAAATGTTCCTCTTTTTTTTTCGGTGTACACATTGAAATACAAAAAATTGGTATTACATGTGTGCGTGCGATTTCTTTTATTTGTATTGGTGCGTGCACATCCATAAGGCAGTTTTGGGCACCCCTGATCTAAATAATAGTATCTTTTCTAGAGCAATAACTGCAGAGACATTACACACAATTGAAGGTTGCATTTCATTTCCCAACACATGTAAAATATTCTTTGTTCTTTCAGAGAGGAGAGCATATGTAAGCGCAATATGGACAAAAGCATTGCCCAGCAGGACATCATGTTTGTCATGTCCGAGTCGCAGCGTTGTCCAAGTCCTTGTGATCCTTGCTTGGATGCCCTCGCAGCTGAGGAGGGTGATGAGCGCCTCCAACTGGACTTGCAGCGATATCGTAGCTTCCAGGAAGTGCTCAAATCCGACAAAGTCTTCACACACAGACCAGCGGGAAATGCCGCCTGTTGTGAAATAAAGGTGAGTACAAAGCAGAGAAATTTCTTACAATTCTCTGACATTTTTCGCCGTCACAGAAAATGGCACAGGAGTGCGAGGACATTGTGGATTCCATTACCAAGGCAGCTGGTCATCCCAAGCCTCTGAAGGCGCCGTGTCGTAAGCCTGAAGATGCGGACAGTCCCTGTCTCATCGCCGACCAATTTCCCGTTGAGGAAAATCCCTTAACTTCACCCGACTTTCCCTGCTTTTCCTACATGCCAGCACGCGCAGGCGAGAGTCCCGACTTCTGCAGTCCCAACCTGATACCCGTGTCCATCAGTGACCTGGAGAAACCGATGATCAAACCCTCTCGCTTCTGTCCCATTTGCCTGACCAACATGTCCTGGATGCCCAAATTTGCCGCCTGTGCCACGTGCGGCATAAAACCCATGCCAGTTGTGGAGGAGCGTCACAAGTTGAAGCAACTGACGGCAGATCAAATTCTGATCGAGTTTCTCGGTAAGCCCAAGGGTGCGGATGAGAACTACTGTGTGGATCCTTGCAACAAGCAGCCCGACGATAAGGATGCCGAGGAAGCAACCACTTGTCGTTGCACCTGCAAGTTCGGAAAGCTCTGTGCCCATTGTCGCATTCGCAAGCTGGTCGCGGATATTTTCCAGGCCAGCAAAAATGAGCCCGTTTGCCCCAAGGCCAAGCCGAACTCCTCCGAGGACTTTTGTGTGTTGGAAAACGACACGGTGGAGTGTCGACCTTATTTGGCACGCGTCTTCTCCGAGCTGCGGGATTTGTACAACCTGAAGGATACCGTGCCAACGGAAGACTTCGAGAAACCCGTCAGTCGTCTACCCCCGGAGAAGGAGACTCATCATCAGGCAATACACGCGGAAAAGGCTGAGAAGACAACAGCAAACGCAGTGCCTGGGCAAGAGCACAAGAGAATAATACCGAGAACTCATAAGGCCGTTGAGCGGAAGCGCAAGAAGTTCGAGATTGGACACAAGTTCTGTGTGAATAATGTGGGACCCGTCGCCCATCATCAGGGCTGGGCGTGGCACTTGCGGGCGGAGGCACACAAGCTGGGCTGGCGACCCGGTTCGGTTCGCAGATCCGTCAAGAAGCTAATGAAGTACTTTTTGCACTATACACCCGAGAACAGTCCATTCAATATATGCAAGAAGGAGCAGGAAGCGGAGCTGGAGAGAGAACGACAACTGCCCACACTGAATCTGTGCAAGAGAGATGGCGAAATCTTTGTGACTCTGCGTGCTTTGAACGATCCCAATGTCCAAATGAAGCCCATTGTCTTTAAGATTGTGAAGAGTGATCTCGCCGTGATCGTGAGCGAGATCAAGAGGAAGCTGAAGGCGAAGGGCTTCCCCAAGTGCACCTGTCATCAGACCCTGATGATGTGCACCTGTCGCAACAATGACGACAAGAAACAACTCGAATATGCCGTGGCCAAGGAATCTCGTCGACATGGCATTGAAAACTGTGTGGATCACTTGGTGCTCACGGACACGAGTGACAGCGAGATGGAGTTCGACTTCGAGGTGACGCCTCCGGCGGGCACAGCGCAGCCCTCCGCATTGTCCTCCCGTAAGCGCCTCGTTAGGAGCCACAGCACACAGACGCTGGGCAAGAAGGATCTGAAAGTGACGCGCAGATTTCCAATTGCCCCTCATCCCTATTCCCGCACCTACGACTGTGCGGCGGGTGATCGCTACACGGGCACAGCCCTCGGGGCACCCGGGGAAACGGTGTTCGAGGACGGCGTCTTTGGTTTCCGAGGCGGCGGTCCACATGGTGCTTCAGCTGCTCCAGGCGGCAAGGCCAAGGCCGCGGGCATATGGGGCGCTAAGCCAGGTGGACCTATGCGTGGGGGAGGACGCGATGGATCTGGCGGTGGAGGTGGAGGCGGGCGAGGAGGCGGTGGAGGTGGAGGCCGAGGAGGTCCAGGTGGTGGTGGTCCCGGTGGCGGTGGTCCCGGTGGTTTTGGTCCTGGCGGCGGCGGGGGCTTCGCCGGCTTCGGCGGCAAGTCATTCCCCGGCGCCAAAAAGGAACCCGGCACCAAAGTCAAGAGTCCTCCGATTCCAGTGCGAATGCCACAACGCTATTACAAAGCCGTTGCGGCTGCGAAGAAGGCCAAAAAAGATGCCATCCATCAGGAGATCGCTCGCAAGAAGAAGGGCACCAACATCATCAAGTACTTGGAGGAGAAGGGCGCCGTTCCCACTCCCTGGGATCCCAACGACCCCAAGCCCGCGCCCAAGAAAGAAGAATTGCCTCCGAAAAAGGGCCCCGATGGTCTGACCGATGTCGAGCGCAGAGATCGCAATCTGCGATCGGGACCAATTCCGCCACTGGACACGATGCCCCGACTGGGCAAATGTCCTGGCGACTGCTACAATCCGTGTCACGGACAATGTTGCTACCCGTGTGGCTACTATTGCTAAATGTCTGGCCGAGAACAAAGCCCAGGGATCTAAGAAAAGCCTTTTAATAATATTTTGTATGATTATTTATAAGGTTTTTCAACGCCATTTTAAACTCAATTCATTATTAAACTGTATTTCACTGAAAGTTTTTTATTAATTATTTGATGACTTTAATAAAATTGTTTGGAATATACTATAGATACAATACGGAAAAGATAATTTTTCTATATGGGAAAGCTTCAAAAGCATTTAATCCGAAAATTTTAAAGAACAGTCATTAACTAATTCAAGGTCTTTATCAAATTTCATTAATCAAATTAAATAATTAAATGCTTAAGTGAAACTGTAAGCAGATCCTTAAGAATCTAGGATATAGACAATCCAAAGTAATACCAGTTTAAATATTGTCCTGCATCATAGAAGCTATGGGTGAAAAGAAAATCTTGACTCAAAGATA